>PVHX01002376.1:0-170315 GCA_004024805.1 Geosciurus inauris
CCAAGATCAAAACTGGAATCCAAAAATGATTCATCCTCTGTCTCCAGGACGCTGCCTGTGCCCCCAGAGGAGGAGCACTGTGTCCTCACATCGTAGAGGAGAAAGGGCAGAAGGGCAAAATCACCTGTTTCCCTTTTTTTTTTTTTTAATATTTTTTTAATTGTAGATGGACACAATGTCTTTATTTTATTGCCTTGTACGTGGTGCTGAGGATCGAACCCAGGGCCTCACGCATGCGAGGCAAGCGCTCCACCGCTGAGCTACAATCCCAGCCCTGTTTCTCTTTTTTAACGGCTTTAATCCATTCACAAGATTTGGACCTTCTTGATCTAAACACCTTCCCTAAGTCCCTAGTTCCCAACATGTCGCACTGGGGATGAAGTTGACAACCCAAGAGTCTTGAAGCAACAGAAATGTTCACACCATAACACAAGGTTATCAATAATTTCTATGCTGTCAGATTTCTATGCTTTGCTTTTTTTATTTGGAGCTGCTTCACATTTACCCAAGTTCTAGCAACAAAAATAGTACAAAGCTCACCATATATACTTTACCCATGTTCACTTAATTTTATCGTGTTTCCTTTTTTATTTCTCTCATCCTCTCTCCTCCTTATATACACACACACACGCACAACTAACAACAATTAGAGGATGGTGTATGTGTGTGAGAGAGAGAGATAGAGACAGAGACAGAGATGGGCCTTTAACCCTGAATACCTCAGTGCATACACCCTAAGCATAGGACTTATCTTCTTGTATTACCACAGCATAGTTATCATCTTCATAAGTTGACATATTTATTTATAATGTTATCTAATCCACCATTAACATTCGGAATCTATCAGTTGATACAACATGTCTTTTAGACCTTCCTCCCCCATGTCCCTCCCTGCAGGATCTAATCTAGAGTTAGTTATTCCATATCATGGTTATACCTCTTCAGCCCATTGATGCCGAAACACCTAGACAAGTTCTGTCTTTTCTGACATTGATATTT
Source organism: Geosciurus inauris (assembly GCA_004024805.1). Taxonomy (NCBI): domain Eukaryota; kingdom Metazoa; phylum Chordata; class Mammalia; order Rodentia; family Sciuridae; genus Geosciurus; species Geosciurus inauris. The sequence continues at coordinate 1,000 of PVHX01002376.1, forward strand.
ATGGAAAATAAAGAGTCGCCCCCACATACTACTTTTGTTATTAGGACATTCCTCCTTCTCAGTTGAGGCAATCTTGTGTCCACCCGGGGCATCACATGCAGAGGCATACAGTGTCCAAATGACTGTTGCTGGTGATAATAATTTTACTTGCATATTTAAGGTGTTGCTTGATTTTTCCACTTTGTAGTTACCATTATCTTTTGTTCCTCACAACTAATAAACATTCTGGGAGGAGAAATTTTAGTAAAATTTTCCTGTGCCTATTCAAGCTTTCAACAGCTACAATAATTTTGTCTTACTTGATCCAAACTTCACCATAATTGTTGCAAAAACTCATATTCTAGTTCAAGCCATTTTCCTGTATTTAATAGCTGGCCTTCAGCATTTGACTATAAGTAAGATTCTTCCTTAATCATTCATTTGTTTTTTTTTTATCTAGTTGTTATCATTATGGGCCTAGGAATTTTTAGGTTTTCAGTGATTTTCTAACTCATTACTGGAGTTATCATTTTGATGCTAAAATATCTAGATTTGACTAATATATTTCCTCCTATGTTTTTCTGACATGCATGATGTTTTTTTTACCTACCTGATATAATAAAACCTTACAAGTTCATTTCCTAACTTATTCTTTCCCACTTTGAGAGGTAGCCTTTTCCCTTTTTTCTCTTGGGAGCTAAGGTTCTTGTTGGAAGGGAGTGGTACTAGATATCAAGATTTGAGTCCAATACATACTTTATATGTCTTTGCTCCTTTGACCTTGTAGCAGTGAGATCTTGGAAATACTCATGTGTATAAATTTCTATACATATATGCATGCAAATAAAATGCTTATATTTACTTATATTCATGCACATGAAATCACAAGTTCTCGGCAACACCTTCAGTTTCAGTCTATTCCCACAGAGTGTTTTCTTCCTTCTTTCCATATTTCTTTTCCCATTCTTCTACATTACCAATCCCGCTTCCAAACATTCTCAACACATTTACTCAATCCTACAACAATCTAAGTAGATGTAACTTAGCATTCTAAACTACTTTCAGAATGTTTATGGCCATAGTACTACAAGGAGCACAGCTACTTCACACTACCACCAACAACAGAAACAACAATAACAATTTAGGGTTTGTGTTCAATTTTCCCATATCTTCCAAGTAGCCTACTCAACACTCATGATATGTAGACAAATACTGAGTCTCTGCATTAGTTGATGTCAGCCTCCCTCCAACCTTCTCTCTCGTTTCCTTCCCATCTGTGTAATGATATTCATTCCAATAAAATTGGGTTTATTCGTTTAATTACCTTTCAATTTCGGTTTATTTCCCACCTTCTCATTCTTATGCGAATATTTTTTTAAAGACATAGACTATCAACATTCCTTCTAAAGGAAAAGAAAAAATTTATAAAGTTTCTAGTCATAGAAGTCTTTCTCCTGCCCTGTCTCTTTCCTGCTCCTTGTCGATAAACAATCTCACTTTGTTTTATTTATTTGTGTTTGCCTTTTGGATTCTTTTTCTGTTTGTTTATTCTCCTGCATTGTATCTTGTAGTGATAAACAAATATGTGTCTAATTTCTGGCTCCTTTATGACATGTTACATAGCATATAAATGTTCTTGCACTTTTGCCCACACAAACTTTTCTTTGGAAATTACCCTACATCATAAACTTCTTCTCATTCTCTTTTAAAGTTGCAGAATACCCACCATGTCTACCATGATCTTTAATTTATCTCAGTTGCTTGGAAATATAAGTCCTTCTAGCATTTTGTGAGCATAAATAATACTATGAGGAGTAAACTGTTCATGATAAGTTCAGATATTTGGAGGTATATCTTTAGGATAAATTCCTAGACTTATGATGAATGGATTGAAGAATAATGCCAGTGTGACATTTTGCTAAATTCTTTTTAACAGAAGTTGTGATGTGTACATGACTATCATCAGTACACAGTATGAGAGTTCCTGTTTCCCTAGGAAATGGAGTTCGTTATTGAGTTTTAAATTGTTGCCCATCTGATAGGTGAGACCTAAGTGACATTTTAATTTATACATGTTATTGAATTGCTTATATGTATTATTGAATAGCTTTTCATATATTTAATGGTCTTTTTATCACTTTTTTTAATGTTGTGTTCACATATTATGCCCAGTTCAAAATAGGCTTATTGTTCATTTTGGCCTCAAGTTTTAGAGGTTCTTGATAAAAAACTTAGGGGTACTAGTCCTTAATCTGTGATATATGTTACAAATATTTCTCTTTCATTTTTTTTTATTTCTCTTTCGGCAGTATTGAGATTTATTTTTACCATGGTTTAAAGGATATTTGTGCAGCTTTATGTTATTAGTGGATTCCTAATATGACAACAGACTCATTGTCATATCTACAAAGTCTCCCCTGCACCAAGGCCCAGGAGGCACTTGCTCATACATCTTTTAGTCTTTGTGCAGATGCATTTTTAGGTTTAAATCTCTCTCATAATTAGAAGCTGTGGTCATTATGATGTGACCATGGATCTAATTATATCTTTGACCATATGGTTATCAGATTGTTTCAACACCATTTATGAAAAAGGTCCATGACTGCCTCTTTTGTTTTTGAATATATGCCAGCCTAGTTCTTTTTATTGTTGTTGTTTGTTTGTTTGTTTGGTACCAGGGATTGAACTCAGGGACACTCGACCACTGAGCCACATCCCCAGGCCTATTTTATATTTTATGTAGAGACAGGGTCTCACTGAGTTGCTTAGTGCCTCGCCATTCTGAGGATGGCTTTGAACTCCCAATTCTCCTGTCTCAGCCTTCCAAAGTGCTGAGATTACAGGCATGCACCACCACGCCCAGCTATGTCAGCCTAATTCTTAAAGTCATTATGATTTTATTCACATATATATTCTGGGTCAAAGTTTTCCTTCTTAGGTCTCTAGTGTATAGATTAAGATCTTCCTTAATTTCTTGAAACTCTTCTTGTGTTATAGTTTTAAATATTAGGTTATTTTCAAATTTTTTATTATCTTTTTTAGGAAGACCAATGATATGCATGTTTGACCCCCTTGTTGGGTTTTCTGTTTCAACAGCTTTCTTTTTGACCCGTTTTACTTCTTCCCTGGTCTTATTTTTATTGCCTTGTATGCTGTTCTCATTTCTTCAGGGTCTTAAGCCTTCATATAAATCTTGTCTCCTTGTGCATCTTATAGCTACGTGTTTGTTTCTGATGACATTTTTGCCATTTATTGCTATTTATTTCATTAGTGCAATCAACACTTTAATTTTCTCCCTTTTCTATTTCCCCATTTAGGTTTTATATTTCTGAATGAAACTCGTTTTTTTCTTTTTCTTATCCTTCTTTTTTTCTTTTCTTTCCTTTTTATTTCATTTGAGTCTATTTAATTTGGGGAGCTTTATTTAAAATTTTGTCAGATGATGATTTTTCCTGGTGTTTGTTTTTGTTTGGGGAAGCAATTTTCATTAGTAGTCTTTTTATTTGCATTTCCAGCATTTTCCAGTAGTTATGCATATACGTGGTCCACTTTCTTCTATTTTTATTTACTTCATGTTCAAGTTCCCTGCCCTCTCCTGTGCTGTTTCTTCTTTAAAGGTGACATTGCTGCTGGTGAAAACAGGAGTAAGTTTGACATTTCTTAGTTCTCTTCAAGATCTTTTGTTTCTGCATTTTATATCCTCCTTCCCTCTCACTGTCTTGTCTTAAATTGTCCAGAATATTCTAATTCTTTCCAGAAGTAATGCTTCTCCAGGAGGGCTGCTTCCAGTTCTGCTCTCTTCAGGGTTCCTTCTGCACGGCTGGGGTCATGCCGTTGAGAATGTTGCTTGTTTTGCGTTTGATTTCCAAGAATGCTTTAAACTGCGCTTCCTGTGAGTTCTGATCCCCTCTACTATTTTCCTATGTTGCTCACTAAACCCACAGATTTGTGAGAGTGGCCACAGTTGGGACTCATAGGAATTTTTCTTTGTATTTGGACTTACAGGTAATTTAAAAGTTACTGCAATGTTCAAAGCTGAATATCTAATCTGCTGCCTTCTGAATTTTCTCCTTCCTATGAATTATCTATTCCAATTGATGGCAAATGCTACATTATTTTTATTACTAAGACCAAAAACCATGGCATATTTTTTACTCTTTCTCTTAAACCCTACACCTAACATAAGAAGAAATGCTACTGGTTCTAATTCCAAAATACTTCTGATGAGTACATTTCCTCCTGCTTCTACCATTACCATGCTAGTGAGAGCTGCTGTCTTCCAAATCAGAATGACTGGCAAGCTCTTTGCTCTTTCCTACTTCTTCCCTTCAATCTTTCCAGAGGCCAGTGCAGTTCTCCTCAAATTTAAAGTACATGTTATCATTGCTCAGCTCTGAATCTACCAATGGCTCACATTGTAATGGCCTCCAAAGCCTTACATGATCTGCCACTCATTAGCTCTCTGATGTCTTCTCCTGCAAGTCTATTGTTTGATGATTCCATTTTGAGTGTACCAGTATCTTTGTGAATATATTAATAAACTAGACACTCACGTGGATAAGAATTTTTCAATAGTATTTCTGCTTAAATACCATCTTCTCACTGTAGCAACACTTACCATCCTATTAACATAATTTCTTCTACCCGCCCTTGGACACTGTGATCCCACCCACTTCAGTTTATATTTTTGTTTTTATAGCATTATCATCAATCAACATAAAAACTTTATGGGAGGTGCAACTTAGAAACTTCTCAATTTGGAAATCTACCTTATACTTACTTCATTATTTGAAACCATTAGGAAATATGAAATAATTTGAAATTGAAACTAAATGGGACTTCTACATTTTTCCCACTTTTACTTAGAATATTTTTGTCAAAGTATTATTGCCATGCCCATCTTTTTTCCCTCTTAAATCCATTAAAGAAAGCATAGAAGAACCACAATATTAACATATTTCAATCATCCTTCAATCTTGCTAATTAAAATAGAATCAAACCATATTTTTATAGAATAGGAATGTACTATAGATACATAGTTCAAGCCCCTTGATTGACTGAAGTGTTAAATGAGGCAGAAAACATTTTGACATTAATTATCCATGCTCACATGGTTAGTTAATGTCATAGCAAAACCAAGAATTCAAGTCACCTGATTATCATACTAAAGTTCTTTAGACTATCCCATTTTGTATAATTTTTAAAACTTAGCAGTATTCTGGAACATAATACGTGGTATATTTTTCTTTTTTCCTATCAAGATCCATTTTATCATGCATGTATTGTGACATATTTGTGCATATTTGAATCCAAAACTAAAATGTTGGGATGTCAGATATTTCAGTTTATTTATCCCAAATTTAGAAGGATGCTGATAAATTGTTACAGAAAAGGTGTCCCCATGATATTTTAGGTAAACACTTTCCAACTAATTTAAAAATAGTTAACAAAATTTTACTAAACTACAGAGCATTTATATCTCCCATGCCAAAAAGTTCAGTTAGACAGTTTCCAGGAATGGTTAATTATGGGTTCAATATCTGTATCAAATATTCTTTCAGATTTTCTTTCTGTCATCTTCAGCAAACAGACTTGCACTCTCAGGTTGTCACTGTGCATAAAATCCAATGATGGGTGACAATTTCAAGCCATATCAAGTGGATGTCAATAGCTGCATGAAATAGGACTGTTTTTGTCTTCTATTCCATTTTTAAGAGGAAAAAGTATCCCTGAAGTCTTGCGGCTGACATCCTCTCAGGTCTCATTGGTGAGACTCATGTCACATCCAGGCTTGAAGTGATCAGTTCAGAAGGCATGAGACCTTCATGCACAAGACAAACTGGTGCAGTGCTCTTGAGAAGCATTAGCTTTCTTTTCCAAGAGCATAAGTAAATAGGGTACTTAAATAGGCAAACGACAGTACTAACTCTATGCCGCATAGATACCTTAGAAGAATATACTATTTATTTAGTTAGCCCATTTGGTAATAGTGAGGTCAGTCAAACTTAAATTTTAATCAAAATCCTTCATTTTTTTATATTTTATATTTGACTACTATGAGTAAGTTTTTGTGTTAATACACAACTCCACAGTGTCCATATAGCCCTTAAGATCCACTGCCATCATGTGACCCCAGAATCAAGTCTTCCCTTCTTCTGTTACTACATAATGTAGAATTGGTGCTGTTGTGTTTTAGATCTTTAGTAGACTTTTCCAGTGAAGGAATTGAGGCCTGATATTTCCTTTTCAGATGGTTTGCAACTTTGGCTTCAATTACTCTATTGGCTATAGGACAATTCCTGTATTCTATTTTATCTTGAATGAGTGTAGATTCTGGATTTTGAGAAACTTTTTATCTAATCTTGGTTGTTGATGTTTTGCTCATAAAGTTGTTTGGTGACCCCCTATTATTCTTCTATTTCTCTGTCTATGCAGCTTTCTGCTTCTTTCATTTCTTATACTAGTAAATTTGAGTCTTCTCTCCTTTTGCTTCATTAATTTTGTGTGAGGCTTATCAATTTTCTTGATCTTTTCAAAGAATGAGTTTTGCTTAATAAACTTTATTGCTCTTCCTTTTAAATTTCATTGTTTGGTGCTCTTATCTGTGTTATAACCACTCTTTGGTTGGTTGCAGTTTTATTCTTCTTTTACTAGTTTTCTTAAGGTAGAAAATTAGATTATTGCCTAGAGACATTTTGTCTTTTCTAAAATAAGGATTTAATGGTATAAATTTCTCTCATCATGGTTTTAGTTACAGCTCACTAATTCTGATTCATTGATTTTTAAATTTTCATTCATTTTAGAATACTTTGTAACATTTCTTATGTCTTCCTCTTCAATCCATGGGTTATTCAATGTCTTAATTTCTAGATGTTCTATTTTTCTGGTTTTCTTTGTGTTATTGATTCCCAGATTAATTCCATAATGATCAGAGAACATGCTATATATGATTTTGATTTTTAAATGTGAAAGTGTTTTCATTTTTTCTGCCCAGGATATAGTCTTTCTTGATGAATGTTCCATGAGCACATTTTTCTCCTGTATAGTGAAGTATTCTATAAAAGTTAATTACATTCTACCAGCTAATAGTTTTCCTAAGGTCCATGCATTGTTGATTTATTATCTACCTATTATACCTGAAACAGGTATAATAGGTAGATAATATCTACCTATTAGTAGGTAATACTAACCATCAGCTATAATTGTGCATATATTTGCCTATTGTTTTTTCAGTTGTTCTTTCATGTAGTCTAACATCGTTAGGTACATACATATTTAAGATTTTGTTGTTTTTGAGTGACTTGGTATGTTTGTGCATATAATATCTGTATTTGATCTGCATTTTTTGATGCAAAATTAATATGGCCATCTCTACTTTTTTAAAATTAGCATATTAGTATATGGTACATCTTTTCCCATCTTTTCACTTTATCTGACCTACAGAATTTTATGAGTTGAATATATTTTATAGAACACATAGGTGATCTATAAGTTTGTTTTTTTTTTAATTCCTTGCTGACAGTCTGTCTTTTAATTGGGATGTGTGAGACAGCTTAATCTGTAATTAAATTAGTAAAAGTTTGGAATTGGTTCTACCATCATGTTACTTGCTTTTTGTTTATTTCCTCTTTTTTTTTTTGGTACCAGGGATTGAACTCAGGGGCAATCAACTACTGAGCCACATCCTCAGCCTTACTTTGTATTTTATTTAGAGACACAGTCTCACTGAGTTGCTTAGCACCTTGTCATTGCTGAGACTGGCTTTGAACTTACAATCCCACTGCCTCAGCCCCCCGAGCTGCTGGGATTACAGGCATGCACCATGGCACTGAGCCCATTTCCTCTTTTATTTTTCTCTGGTTTTCCCCTTTCTTGCCATATTTGGGATTATTCAAAATTATAACTTTGCATTCTGATTTGTATATTGTTTTAAATTATATGATATGCATGTAATTTTGGTTAGTGTTACTCTAGTAACTAGAATATACATAAACACCATTTAACAGAATATAGAAACAATACAATCATGTAGATCCTTTGCTCTTATTCCTTTATCTTATCATTGTCTTATGTATTACATGTACATACATTGACAGTCTAACATTTTTAAAAATTTTTATTTCTCAAACATAGTCCGAAGAAATTAGGCAAAAATAAATAGTCCATTATGTTTATCCAGATATTTTTATCTATGCTGATGTTTTTTCATTACTATTGGTCCTTCTAGTATTACCCAATCTGTCTGGTAAAATTTCATTAGCAATGTTTTCAGGGCACATCTGCTGGCTAGGTTTCTCTAAATTTCCCTTCACTTTCATTCCTCCTTCATTTCTTTTTTTTTGGTACTGGAGATTGAACTCAGGGGCACTCGACCACTGAGCCACATCCCCAGGCCTATTTTGTGTTTTATGTAGACACAGGGTCTCACTGAGTTACTTAATGCCTCAGCACTGCTGAGGCTGGCTTTGAACTTGCGATTCTCATGTCTCAGCCTCCCTAAGTGCAGGGATTACAGGCTTGAGCCACCACGCCTGGCTCCTCCTTCATCTCTTAAAAGCTATTGTTACTGGGTATAGAACATGGGATTGAGAAATCTTCTATCGCATTAGAAAGGCAGTACCACTTTCCCCTGAATAACATAGTTTTGGATAAATTATCTGCAGTCTTTCACATTCTTAGTCTCTGTTCAAAAATTTATAAGGCTTTTTTTGTTTGCATCCACTCTATTTTTCTTATATGTCTTTATTCAATTTCTTTATATTTATCCAATTTAGAATTAGCTGAGCTCCATGGATCTGTAGGGTTATGATTACCACTATTGCAATTATTATTGTTGCTGTTTGCCAGTAATATATTCATTATAGTACACCTTTCTTCTGGGATTTCATCTATACAAATATTGTATCTTTTATTATTACTCTACAAATTACTGAGTACTGCTTCATTATTTTGAGGGGGATACTAGGGACTGAACTCAGGGGCATTTCGAACACTGAGCCACATTTTCAGCCCTATTTTGTATTTTATTTAGAGACAAGGTCTCACTGAGTTGCTTAGTGCCTTTCTTTTTACTGAGGCTGGCTTTGAATTCAGCTATCCTTCTACCTTGACCTATCGAGCCACTGGGATTACAGGCATGCACCACTACACACAGCAGTAGTATTTCATTTTGTGGAACATATTTTTCTATCTCTTATTTACATTAATTAATTTTAGTCTGTCTTCACATTTGTTCTTTCTCTTTCTTCTCTTAAGTTATCAAGTGCATTTATCTCATTTGTGGAGCTGCAATTTTTAATTCTGGAATACACGTTTAGTGCTTATTCATATATTGTATTTCTGTATTGAGAAGCTTCCTGTTTCCTTTGCATTCAGTTGTGGTCATCCTTACTTGTTAAGCATTTGTAATAGCTACTTTTATTTTTTTTTGGATACCTGTGTCATCTCAGCACCTGGGTGCATCTGTTGATTTAATTTTGTGTATGAATTTATATTATTATGTTTTTCATATGTAAAGCAAGATTTCAACAAACAATGAACATTATGAATATAATATTATAAAACCCTGGGTCTTACTTAATATTTATATTTTTGTTATGTATTATAGTCAACCTAATTAGGTTTAGAATACAAATCTACTCTGCTTTCTTTGTGGTGTGGTTTTAACATCAATTCACTTTTCAAAGTGTTTGCATTGACATTCTAATCTGTCTTGTTTGTGCATCAGCCAGGGTCCATTGGGAACACAGTAGGCAGTCTACCTGTGGGTTTATTTCTCAAAGTCATTCTTTTGCTGAGTTACACAATTCCTGGTGTGTTTTTCCTGTAGCTGAGATCAGGATTTCATACATACATTATTGGCTTGCTTTTATATGATTTCTGTCACTGTAATCTATTACTTTCCATTTTCCTTGTCTTCTTATTCTCTGTCCACTGGTAGAAATATGAGGAGAATCATCCTGCTCTGCAGTACATTTATGTAACTCTGCAAACACCTATTGCTAAGCAATGCAAAACAGAGAAACAATCTAACATTGTTTCACTACAGCCTCTTGGAGCCATTCTATCAATTGGACAAATTGGGGTTCTCTAAATACCTAATACTATTGGATATTAATGCCAATATATAATTGTTTGGATGTTGGGGCAAAGGAGAACAGAAAAAAAGTAAAACCAAAAAAATGGGCATTTTTATACTACCAGTGAGAATTAGGTATTTTCTTTCTCACTCTCTGATCCAGAACTGGAGGGTTTTACTGAGATTTGCTCTCTCTGTTTTCCAATACTCACTTCTAATTAAGTGAGTTTAGAAGAGGGCAATAGGGTGGGGGGAGGATTTAACCTCACTGACAATTCAATATTTTGAATTCAGGTCTTCTGGTCCAAATTTGCCTGTTAACGTTAACTTTGCAGAGACCTCAGGATAAAATTTTATAGCAGTGCTCAGTGAGGGAAACAGAATGGAGCATGCCTATTTCACCTTGCTTAGAACTAGGACCAGAGAACTTTTACAAGTAATTAAATTTATTTTCATTCCAGTCAAAGAGCTATTACTCATCTCCTATAAAATAGCTATTTTCATTATGATCTTATATGCAGTGATGTTGTGATTTTACACTGAAAGAACACTTAATTTTCTAAGTTCTTTTGTGGTACCTTCCTGATTTCTACATTTATAGTCACTGTATTTACCGAAAAAATCTTACATTTTCCTAATTATCATTTATTGCACTATTGCAGTTGTGAATTCACATATTTCAACAGTTTGCCACGCACTTTATATTTTGTGCCAGTATTTTCAAGATTAAAATGAAATGATTTGCATATGTTAGTTGAAAAATATGTGTTTAATAGATGAATGGTTGTATGTGTATATGTATGAAGAGATTAAGGGACAAATGGATGGATTGATTGTAGGTGGAATATTTCAATAAAAGAATAAATATACATGCTAGTTTCTAAAAAGGACAATGCCTAGACATTTCTATTCAAAACAATAGGTTTCATGTGGATGGAGGTATTTTTATTCCTTTCTTCAGTTCTGCAAGGGTCATAGGTCTGGCATTCTTGGGGGAATGTAGCCTAAAATTATCCTGATACATATTTTTTAATTCTGTTCAATGAACACTTTATCAGTTTGTTATCCTCAGTCATTTATTACCTCAAAAATTACTCTGTGGTATGAAAAATTAAAAACTCTTTTGCTAGAGTCCCACAATTGTTTGGGAAACTCCCAGGTGGAATAAGTCAGGTACTTAGAAAGGGCTGGAAAATCACATGGGCACTGAAGAGACAATTCTGGGCATAGCAGCAGAGTGAGCTTGTGAAGAAATTGCTTCTAATCCCTTAATTCTTATAAGCAGCATTGGAGTATGACACATTTTTTAACTAAAATTTTGAGGTTTGGGAAAAGGATAAAAGGTAATAAAATAGGTGTTTATCTTTAAATTCCTTCTACTTTTAGCATATCTCTGAAGAACAGCAATGTTTTCATAGTTTGATGTGAGAAATGGTTGTGTGTAAAGGTAAAGAATTTAGAGAATTATTTATTGCTTTGAAACACTCAATTATAAATCAACCAAAAGTTCTCCTAGAAACTTGATGTAATTTTTAGGTCATCCAAACTGATTGTGTCCAGAAGAAATTTCAGAATTAGAGTGGGTTAGTGTTCACTAGGTAAATGCCTCTAAAAAAGTTAATTAAACATTCAAATTCTCCAATCCCTTATTTTAAAAATGGAAATAATTATCAGAGGATGAAATGGCACAGTGGTTGTAAAGGGTTGTATCTTAGTTCTATGGCAGCTGTGGAAAATGGCCACAAATGTGTGGACTTAAAGAAATATTTATATATTATCTTATAATTCTATGTACCAAGAATCTGATATGCATCTTACTGAGAGAGAGTAAGTTTCCAGAAGGGTGCCTCCCCTTCTGGGGCATTAGGGAAGAATTTGTTTTCTTGTATTATTCAGCTTCTAGAAACCAGTCTACTTGCTTGGTTCACGAACCTCTTCTTCCTTCATTAAATCCAACATTTTCAGACCTGGTCTTTCTCATGATTATATCTCTCCAGTACTGTCTTTAGATTCTCCCTTCCATGTTTAAAGACCTGATGATTCCACTAGATATACATAGATATGCAGGATAACCTAGCTATTTTATTTGATTAGTGACTTCAAGTCCTTGTGCAGCCTGATTCCCCATTGCCATGTAACTTAGCCTGTTATCATGTTCTGAGGACATTATTTTGCCTCTGAGTAGAGCACATTATTATCAAGAAAGTTTTATGGTGTTTTGTAACCATCTGTGAGGACAGCAATAGTATTTGCTTCATAGTTTATTTGTGATAATTAAATGAGCTGGTAGAAATAAAGCACCAAAGATTGCTCTCAGTTATTAACTAGAACTTGAATCCTACTTTTTCTTTCTCCTCAGTGAAAAAAAACTGAATAAATGAAAACATTTCAAATTATGAAAATTAGAGATTATGCCTAGTTCATAATGTTTGCTGATTGTGCAGATTTAGACTGCTTACTTAACAGTTCTCATCTTTGTATTTCTTATCTGCAGAATGGGGTCAATCATTGTATGTACCTCAGAAAATTCTTGAAAAGATTAAATTAAATACATATATTTACTCCCTACTAGGTATTTATATCAATTGGTTGTTATCAATCACAGTATCTCATGTATAGTAAGGAGAAAATAGCAAGTTAGTCATTATTATAGTTTGTGATATAAAAAAAAATTATTAATTTTCTCTACATGTTCTATGATCCACAGCTCTTTCTAAAATGACTTCCTCTTTAAAGATTGATTATTCTTGGAAAATTCAGTGTTGTATGAAAAAACTGGGAAATTGTTCACTTTGGACAGATGGATTCAATCTAAGCCAAACCAGATTACTCCCTACCTGCAGAATACCTCCTTTTTCTAGGGACCTATTGAGGTTTAGTGAAAAGCAAAGATAAATGGGTATACTTAGGCTGACCATAAGCCAAGAGCAGAGGACATGTCCTTGCCAAAGCTACGTGCACTAGATGCAGAGCCGGACTGCACACACCATAGGAGTCCTAACAATCTGCAGAAGGTCCTGAGAAGCATTTGGATATTTGGAGACTTTTGAGATCATCCTTATTCACAAGTCTCCATCACTGACCTGCAGTTATTTGAGATGCTGTCATTGGGCTATTTTCCTTAGTGGTAAGTATTATGTTGTCCATATATCCAGAAATCATTGATGAAAATATATGCCCAAACATTTTAGAGTGAGATCTAATCTAGCCCTTCTTCCTTCACCTTTTCTGATTGACTACTATTTTGTGTGCCAAAACCTGCAAAAGCCTTTTTTACGTGTGTGCCAATATATAGTATCTTCCTAGGTCTCTTTGTATATCTTCTGTTCTTTTTACCAAGAATACTGTCAGCCTCCTTACCTACCTAGAAAACCTCTATTGACCATATACAACCTGTCTCATCTACTACATCTACCTCAAAATCTCTCTGCAAATTGTCATTCTGTCCATTTTCCAAGCCACCTCTAGGCCTTGTATTGGTCCTTTCATTTCACTTATAACATAGGGTTATGATTTGTTCCTTGACTATGTGTTCTATCAATTATCATTGAGTATGATCTACTTGAGATGGAAAATGTGCCTTTTCTCTATCCATGTCCCAGATGACAGCCCAGTTCCTAGATGTTGCTGAAAGTTTGGCAGAGTTTTGACAAAGAAAATAATGGACCCAAGTGTACTAACAATTATATACTCTTAGTCAACTAAAAATTTGCAAAACTAATATGGGATTATTTCATTATTATGAAATAATAATAATAATAAAATAATTCTCAAAGGAGTTCTCAGGTCAGCCATTGTTAGTACCGGGATTAATTTTCTTAGTCTCTTTCATTAGAAATTCTGTGATCTCTTCTTTGTCACTCTACTGCATTCTTCATCTCTTGAGACTAGTTTCTCTACATCTAAGTAAAAAGGGGAGAGCATATCTCCCCATATGATAGTTGTATTCCTTCCACCAAAATGAACGCCTGTTTCATTTAATCACGTTGCAAAGGACAATTAGACTTCTTGAATCCCAATAACACTTTTACCAGACAGGGAACCTACTTGGCTCTTGTAGGTCAAGCGATGCTTGCGAAGTAGACAAGTGTGGTCAGGAACTTGGAGCCTTGACGTGGAATTATTGAGACAAGATTATTGTGCCAGTAAATAGCCCTAGGTAGGATAGACCAACATGTCTACCTATTTTAGGGAGGAGAAGAAATTGAATTCTTAACAACTCAAAGCGAGTAATTTTCCTGGATTACATTCTTCATTGAGAGAACAGCCTAAGGTCCTGTGATTAGCACTGATCATCTTGGCAGAAAGGCTCCCAAGACATTAAAGTTATTGGGGGAAAAAACATGCTAATGTCTCAGTTCTACTTTCTCCAACTAACCAGAAACTCCTGGGACTTTGTTGGTGTCTTTTACACGCAGAGCCACTCCATTAGGGGCTGCTGTGTATTTATTAAACACCACCAGCACTCATTATGGATGTGTTAAAAATTCAGATCCTCAGAGAACACAGTAGATCGAAGTATTGACTCCCGTTTCACTTTCCCCATCTGTCCAAACATCAATAACAACAGTGTATGGGGGTGTGGAAGCACTGGGCTAATGTACCTTCCTTCGATCATAATTCCAGAGTTCGCCTTAATTAAGATTGATTTTTGCCCCTATGTTGTACATCTCTTAACTAACAGAAAAGTCGCAAGGGCACAGTTTAAGCATTAAGAATGTGAGGATTGGAGAGGAGGAGGTGAAATCAGATCCTGTGCTCATGGAGTCAAGCAACCACATAGTCCGTATGCTTAAAATAAATCCTTAAGCAGATTCCTAAGGCAGTGAAGGAGCCACATAGGGCACTGGAAAATGACTTGTGCTTCTGACTTACTTGTGTACATATATGCTTCCTCGCTACCTGGGTGCATTACTGTTTATGGGAGGAAGGAAAGTTTCCTTAGAATAAGCCAGTGAGGGCCACAGCAAGCCAGAGTTACCTGCTTTTTCCTCAGACTTTTCAGAAATGTCACTGTCATCAACAAAATTCTATTGAGTGCTGACAATGCTGCAGGTTCTTTCTGAGTCCTCTTGCTCAACAAAGGGAAAGTGCAGCCTCTGCCCTCAAGCAAATTGCAATCTAGAGTAGAAAGGGAATGGCATTAAAAAAAAAAAGAAAAAAAAAAAAAAACAGGGAAAAGGGAAAGTGAAACCAATGCAACCCACAGAATGGAAAGCACAAAGGGATTTTGATTAGTCTTGACTCTGCATCTTCATCCAGCTGCTCCACGAGGCTTCTTTGGGGAAATCACTTTGAAGACATTGTTTGTTTTTGTTTTGAGAAGAATTTGAACCTGAACAGGAGCCCATTGGATTAGGAAAATGAAGCTGTTCTATAGATGCAAAAAATGTACAGTAGAATTTTTAGGGTTGTATTTATTAAAACGTATCATGGGGATTAAACGCCATGAAATATTGTGTGTGTGTGTGTGTGCGTGTGTGTGTGTGTATGAGTGTGTGAGTATACACACATGTACATGTATGCAGTATACAGAACATTAGTTTCCAAGAAAGGCAGATTCTAGTTTCTCTCTTCTTGTCACCTTGCCCCACAAACTGATACACAAACTTCATATGCTTATTTTTAGGAATATTTAAGTAAATGCTGTAATAACTGCATTTAAGCTAAATGGTTTTTCATCCAGCTTTTGCCTTAGATCAGCTCTCGAAAACATGCTTTGGGCATTCATATGACTTAAATTTGGGGCAGTGTGAGAAACATTTGGCAAACTCTGACAGGGATCATTTGACCACTGAGATTAGGAAATCCTCATGCTAGTTATAATAGAAAAAGAAGTCACTATACATTGAGTTGTGCTTCCTCCAAATTCATAGGTTAAAGTCCTATCCCCCAATATAGTGTTATTTGGAGATAGTATTTTGATGAGGTCAGAAGCATGGGGCCTCCTAAAGGATTAATTCTCTTATGAAAAGAAACATCAGAGAGTCTCTCTCTCTCTTACTGTCTCCTCTCTCCCCACCCCCTTTCTCTGTCTCTCCTTCTGCCTTATGAATACACATTGCAAAGGTACTGTCTGCAAGCCAGAAACAGGGAACTCACCAGAACCCAACCAGGCTAACACTGTTATCTTGGATTCTAATTTCTACAAATGTGAGAAAATTAATCCCTCCAACTGTGAGAAAATTAATTTCTCCTGTTTGAGCCACCGAGACTATATGTTAAGGCAGGCTGAAGAGGCTGACCCAGAGGATATTGCAAGTATTTGGTGTAACTGACTCCACTTTCTATTCAATTCAGGTAAATACTTTTTGAGCAGCTTTTCAAGGCCAAGGCCATGCAATCTTTTGTGTCCTCTCCAAACAGCTCTCCATTCTCCTCTGGCAAACCAGACTGAAAATTTCCCAATGGAAAAAGGAAAAGAAAAATGAATGATAGAAGACAATAAGAAAGACAGATGTAATATGCATATACATAAACACACATGGGCCTCCTGCTAAGTAGGAAGCACTAAGCTTTGGAGAGGACTATATTGGTAGCATTTCCTTGGCATATGGCTGGCAAAAAAAACACATAGTTTACATCTTGGTTAATGACCAGCTTAGTAACAGCAAGGTTAGTAGAGCCTAGTAACATCCATTTAGGGGTTCTAGCATAGAGTCTATGTAAGCCCAAATAAACTGAACTACACTGAGAAAACAAACAGACTCTTCACAAAATATCAGCTTAATTCTTTCTCAGTGCCATGTTTGTTTGAGCAGTGGAGCAGCTCTGCTGTGGAGCAGAGCTTAGTAATTCCTTCCATGATGTAGACGTGCCATTTGTTTTTTTTTTTTTTTTTTTTGTAGACGTGCCATTTGGAACTCAGCATTTCCATGTTTGCTTCCTTGGCATTGCGTATAGAAGGTGAGAGTTCGAAGGTCATGTATTAGCTCTTAAATTATGTACTCTGGAAGTAGAACATATCACTTCCTCTAAACTCATTGACTGGGAATTGTCACAAGGACCCTTGCCTGTGTATTATCCAATGGGAAATAAAATCATCTGTGGCAGGATTTTAAATTAAAAGGGCTTATTTGATAATACCATTATATGAAGTGATCCAGCATGAAAATTGAAGTCCAAGGGGTTGGGGATGTGGCTCAGTGGCAAAGTGCTTGCCAGCATTTGTGAGACCCTGTGTTCAATCCTCAGCACTGCCAAAAAAAAAAAAAAAAAGGAAAGAAAGAAAGAAAAAAGAAAATTCAAGTCCAGTCGTACAGCCTAGGCCAGGATTTCTCAAAGTATAATACCTGGACCAGTAACATCAACTGGATACTTGATAGAAAAGCAAATATTTAGTCCTACCTCACTCTAGGGGTAAGGCTGAAAAATCTGTTTTAACACATTCCCTGATGTGAGAGATTGAGGAACATTTTTCTAGTTTGAAAAAGCCATAGAGCTCGAAAAGGCTATACAAATACAAATAGAATTTTAATCATGAATCACTCTTCATAGGTATATTCATAATACTTTGTTAGCTAGATCTCTTACCATTGAGAGTAGCCTGTTATGTGCTAGACACTGCTCATTGCCTGGCATAGTCTAATTCTTAACAATAATTCTGTTTCGTAGATCCTCTTGTTATTTCTGATTCACAGAATAAACAGAGAATAAAGCTGTTCTCTCAATAAGCTTTGAGAGAATAGAATAAGTTTCTGAGTAGAGAAATGAGTGTGTAAACCTAAGAAATACAGTTTAGAGCATATGTTTAAATTTACTCTACCAGGTCAGTTTATTTCCCTCAATAAGATTTCATCTACCAAGGTGCAGTGGTGCATGCCTATAATCTCAGCAACTCAGGAGGCTCACAGGTTCAAAGCCAGCCTCATCAACTTAGGGAGGCCCTAAGCAACTCAACGAGATCCTGTCTGGAAAAGAAAAGAAAAGAAAAAGAAAAAGAAAAGAAAAGAAAAGGGTTGAGGATATGGTTCAATGGTTAAGCATCTCTGGGTTCAATACCCAGATTTGCTGCTGCTGTTGTTTTTTAAAAGACTTAATTCAACCTGAAATTCTTACTTTTCCTTGCAAAGTTTCTTCATGTAGGGATTGAGCACTTTCCTCTGTAAGAACAGAAAACTATTCTCTGGCCCTATTCTGCAAATTTTGTTCTATTTCTCTCCCTGACTGTGCTACATTTTTATCCCCCCTGCAGTTTGCTTAGTCTCTGTACTTCATTAGCGCATCTTTCAGTTGCTGCTGCTGTAAATTCAACTCCTCGCTCTTCCAGGACCAAGTCTCTGGTTGTACCTTGCTACAGTTATCTGCCCCAATATTTTAACTTAAGGTTACTGTGAGCAAACAGTGGGACGGTCTCATTCCCTAGAAAGTCTATTCCTGGGGATCTTTGCAGTTCTTAGAAAGCATAACCTACCTCAACCCTGAACACATGAAATGGATCATCTAATTCGGCTTCCTTTACATTTCAATGCTCTCCAAGGGTTTTGCTGCAACTATACTCCAGTGGTCTTCCTACATTCACCCCTCTGGAAACAGGCTGGCAGTATCAGTTCTCTGTGTGTGTGCTGTGTGTGTGTGTGTGTGTGTGTGTGTGTGTGTGAGCTCGTGTGTGTTTGGCTGCTGTTGTTTAAGCCATAACTTTAGTAACAATGTAAATTTTTAGGCACACCTTTTTTATTGTTCATAGACCTTTCTTTCATTCCCTTCCTCCCTCCCTCCCTCCTTTCCTTCCTTCCTTCCTTCCTTCCTTTCTTCCTTTCTTCCTCCCTCCCTCCCTTCCTTCTCCTCCTCCCCTTCCTCCTCTTGCTCCTTTCTTCTCCCCTTCCTCCTCCTTCTCTTCTTCCTCTCCTCCTCCTCCACCTCCTCCCCCTCTTCCTCATCCACCTCCTTCTTCTTTTTAGAAGTTGAAAGTTCATGGCAATCTTGAGTCAAAGTATTCCAGCACAGCCATTTTTCTAAATGATCCAGTGATCCTTAGAATTTTTTAGAAATAAAGTGTTTAAGAAGCATGCAGTTTTTTAGATAAAATTCTATAACACAATTAATAGACTACTATATAGTACAAGCATAACTTTTATATATATAGTGGGATATTAAAAAATGTGACATTTCATTGAAGCTTTTAATTTATTGCAGTGGTCTGGAACAGAACCTGCAATATCTCTCTGGCATGATTGTCTTATCTTACACACTAGATGACTCAATTTTTGCACAGGTAGCACTGGACTGAACTCAAGGTATGGGCAGGATCATATGTGTGTGTGTGTGTGTGTGTGTGTGTGTGTGTGTGTTTCTTTCCTTTTTTTTTTTTTCCTTTTGTTTTGGTCTTTTCTAGTTCCTCTAGTCTGTCCACATTCATGGGCTTGTTGCTGTCTTCTCTCTTCAAAGCCAGCAGTAACTCATTTCTCAAGTCATCTTACTTTGGTACTAACTTTTCTGCTTCTTGCTCCCTGTATGATTACATTGCACCTTCCAGATTATGCAGGCTCATCTAATTTTAAGGTCAGCTCATCAGCAGTCTTAGTTCTACCTGCAGCCATGATTCCCTCTAGCTATATAACATAACATATCAGGTTCTAAAAATGCAATGTAGACATCTTTAGGGGGAACCATTATTTTCCTCCCAGACTGATGAAATCAGGATGGAATGTTGTTCCATTTACTGCCCCCGGGTTTGGTACACAAAAGCAGACACTGTTAATGTGGCATTGCAAGTCAAAATGAACTTGCTTGCTGTTATCTTTAAAAAAACCTACTTCTTCAGTAAACATAGGTGGTGTGCTTTCCTATCTCTCAAAATAAACTTTGGATTTTTGTCTACCCAAACTTCTCACTCTTCAGACCTCAAAACTTAACACTATGTGATGTCCTTGCCAGCCCTACCTGACTCCATTCCTTCCCAATACTGTCATTGATAGCCTTTGCTTAGTATCTGGAGCACATCATATAATTATTTCTACCCAACAGCAACTATTAATAGATTTCTTAATTTCCTTTGTGATGCATTTTTACCAATCTGTTCTGTATTTTTCTCGTTTGCCTTCATAATGCTATTGAGGGCAACATACAAACTGTGTTTTTTAGCTTCTCTGATTCTCTAATTCAAAGTTTTGTGTATTTTTATCCAAATATTTTCCTCAACTCATGTCACATGCAGAGGTTTGCTTTAAAAAGGAAGTTCTTCAAGGTACTTGATATTTAGTTCAGTAATCCATAATCCTTGGTCAATTACCTCTTTTCATTATTTTCTCATCCTTTCCAAGTGAAACTTTTGATAGAAGTTTTTCTTGATCAAAAATGCAGCACTTTGATATGGCATCCACACATGGCTGGGATTTATCACAGGCTTGCCATACTCTGTCTAATGTCATGCCAAAGCCTTCACGTATCTTCTCATTATCACCAGAAAAATCTGGATTATTTGTCATTCTTATTCTTCCTCATTTGCAGACAAGGAAGTTCAGTTTCACCATGTTTAGGTAACTTATTTAGGTTCACAAAGCAGTTGAGGGTCAGAACTGGCTTGACCTCAGCTCCTAATCACAACCCCCAAGTTCTTCAGCTTGACGTTAGAGGACTCGGCTTTCTAAGGTTCTCACTTAATTTGCTCAACCAGCTGCTTCAGAACCCATACGCATCCTGTGTATGAAACCACAAGTTGGTTTTCCTGCTCACTTCAAGAAGTGTTTGTTGAACATAGGCGACATTCCAGGTGTCATTTACCTGTGATTTTACACTGTTTTTGCCAACTCAGCCCTTGGGCATTATGCACTTTCTTTTGAAGAAGCTTTGTCTCACATATAGAAAACATTAATATCAAGGACATTCTTAAAGTTCCTATCCCTGCAAAACCTTCCTGAATGCACTATAAGGTGTTGATAAAAATAAAATAATCAACTTCATTTGAATTAAAAAAAGAAAATCAGCAGCAGTTGTTTCATCAGCTCTTCTCAGCAAGCAGTTGTACTCAGTGTATGTCCCAGGGATGTTTGCAGAGAGAGGAAGTTAATATGGTAGGGGTTACTTGGCTCCTTGGTAATGAAAAGCTACGGGGTGAGAGAGGAGTGCGAGGGGGGGGGCAATGCTGTCAGTTATCTTACAGATTATTCATTTTCCCCCGTCCTTTCCACATATATACACTGCAGCACTTGTGCTCTGGGGTTCTGTGTCTCAGAGGCATTGTTGCTCCTGCTTTCAAGGGATCATGCTTTATTTACTGAATGCTTTGGCTTCTGGTTATGCTTCTTAGAAAGAGATCAAAAGGCAGGTAGTGAATGTAAACTAACAAGGGCTCCTCTGAAGCCCTGAGGACAGAGTTCCTGTTGCAAACCTGGGAACTTAAGTGGAATTGTCCAACTCGCTGTGGCCAGGGACTGAAGCTCATCATTCAGAATTTGCCTTTCCATTTAGGCCTAAAGGAATCTTGGGAACCAGTCAGACACCAAAGACTGAATATATTTGTCTGTGTGCACTTTATAAAAATTCTAAAAAAATCAGTTTACACTTGTGAGTTCTATTAATTCTATCCCCTGACTCGTCTCTCTTCATACCTAACAGCATCCTTCAAAAGCTATAAAAATCTCTAGAGGTCCTTGAAGTAATGAGAAAGCTGATGGCTTTTTTCCCTCTCTCTAATAATTATACTTTGATTTCTCCATAACAGCCTTTAGTTTACAGCCAGTTGTCAGTATAACTTTCCGCAGCTTTAACCTCTGTGAAGAATCCCTGCCCCTGTGCCTGCAGATTCTTCCTCAGAGGGCCATGTGTCCTTTCCAATCCCCCTCTATGCAAATTTGTCCACTAGGTGGAGCTGTAACAATTTAGCTCACAGATCACAGCGTGAGACCGATTAAATTCACTGACCACTGCTCAGTACTCTGGGGAAGCATATTGCTGTGGCCCAGAATTGCAAATCAAGTGCACAGTCAGAAAACAGGACAACAAATCCCATCACAGGAACACAATTGGAGATAACAAATTCTGTGGGACAAATGCACACTGATTCCACAAGTGAGCCCTGTGTTCGACCTTCTGAGAATTGCTTGCCTAATTCTTGTTAGGTTTGTGATAAAAATAGAACTCTGTACCCAAAGTGTGGGAGCCTGGGATTTGGACCCACCTCTGCCACTCTCTAACTGCAAACCTACCTATTTCTGAGATTCTCTGTTCATCTCTGTAAAATGAGATAGTGATAGCTGATGACTTTGTAGGTCACTTTCCACTGTTTAACTGTGAATTTTACCATACAATGGTAATCTGATTGTAACATGTTTTACAAAAGCAGGGGAGGGTATAGATTTCAATGTCTGCTCCTCAGATCTTTCTTCTGAGTTCAAAGCTATATGTCCATAAAATCACCTATACACTACTATTAAAGAAAACACGTGAATGATTTCCCTCCACTTTTATTATATTTTTTAAAAAAGAATTTCAACTCTAAATGTGAGATGTTGATTTTGTAAGTTTAAAGGCAAAAATGGTAGCCTTCTAGGGGAAAAATTACTCTCCATCTGCTCTAAGTGTGTCTACCAAATTTATTTTGTTTAGTTAAACATCTACACCTTCATTTCTATAGGACTTTGGTAACATCATTTTCTACCATAAGTGACCTAATGCCACTAGACTGCAGATCTAGCACCAAGAAGTTACTTCTCAAAAAACAAAGAAAGAAAGAAGTTATTTCTCATTGAGAAACATGAATATTCCCTGTTTGCAATTGATTTGGAATTTATCCTTGTCTCTGTTTTATATCTTAAAACAAATGTTTTTCTTTTTAAAGCATCCAGTTTTCTTTGGAAAAAAGTTTTCTGTGCAACTACAAAGAATATACCTTTTTCAGAAGAGGTTAGAAATAAACACCTGTCTTTCTCTTCTGTCTGAAATCTTCTTTTCCTCTTCCCAGACCATGCAATGAAAACTGGCCATTGTAATGTAGTCTTTCTAAAACATTAATGTGATACACAGAGGCACGAAAGACCTAATAGGTATAATTTTATCATGGAAAGGGCATCAGAGATCATTCAATTAAACCTCTTTATTGCACCAATATGGAATGAAAGACCCAAAGGTTAAATGGTTTACCCAAAGTTATTCAATGAATAAGTGGAAATGAAGATTATTTTAGAAGGAAACTCAGATGGGACAAAAGGAATCCTAACTATTCCTTATTTTCTCTACCTATATAATCCTAGTGATCAAACAGAGGATAACTTTGTTTATAAGATGGGATCACCTAACCTGGGGTTGGCAAGTAGAATTAATACAGAGTAATTTCAAGAGTGTGTCTCATATGATAAATGGACTATGATCCAAAGAATAAGTAGGGCAGAGTCTCCCAAAATATATTCTATGGCAACTTGACCATGATTTTGACCCACCAAAATATTAGATTTAGAATCATCCCACCTTGATGTCTCCTGTTAGTAAGTTCCGTTCACTGACCTCCTCACTCTTTTTGTTGCCTGTAGATCTCAAGAAGTTTTTGCTTATCTGGAGTTGATTGAATATCAGCTCCCTATTGTGAAGTCTCCATTACAATAGTCTTGAACAATTTCTGACTTACTAATTTCACAAATGTCAGAATGATTTTTTTTCTTTAACAAAATACAATGAAACACACACACACACACACACATATAAATATACGGGATCTGTTATAAATGTATCATGTTAAAGTCTCTAAGAAGTTCTACAATAGAAAATGATTTTACACTTTAACCCACTAATGTTGTTTTCATTGCCGAAGAATTATATGTTAACATCCATGTGATTCAGTTCCCATATGATTGATGTTGTGACCAGAACCACACCTGTGGCTCTTACCAGAAGCCCTTTCTATTCTAAGCTTGAATACTTGAATTAGTTACTGGAGGACATAATTGGGAAGATGGAGGGAGCCTGACCATAATTTCTTTCTGTGCATGTGAGAGAGATGATGCCCAGTGCTTATAGAGTCACAGGGAAGCAATATCCCATTGGACTAATAACCAGGACTCCAAACATGCATACTAAGAGAGAAATTTCATTGAACTCTTGTTTTATATATTTATTTCCATAAGCTTTTCATTCCTCTTAAAAATATCTGTATTTATTTTGGGACTGAGGAGGAATTGTTTCAGTCAACATATCCTCATGTATATGCTCAAAGGAAGAGGTCGTGTGAAGGTTAGGAGCTAGCCTGGGAGTCTGCCCTTGCGGATGTTGTAATTCAGTTGATCCATATGTATTCAGGTCTTTCTCTACCAAGTTAGATTAACCATGCAGAACATAGATGATGTAGGTCCACACCTTATAGAGTTCCTATTGTATAGTTGGACGGCAAATGCCACAACTAACTGAGATGAACTAACTACATGAGTGGGAGGATAATTGATTGGGGTTCATGGAGATGCTTTGAATACAGTGTTTCATGGTTTATCCCAGAATGTGGCATAACACTGATGTAATCTGAGAAGAAAATCAAAGTTCTTTCTATGGAATCCCCTACACTTTAAAATAATTCCAGAGAATACTAGTACATGACATACTGAAGGATGTCATAGAGTCTAGACACACTTTGTCCCTAAAGAGATTGCAACCTTAGCCAAGTCTCTAAACTTTAGAGTATTTTTCATCAATGAATGGACAAGAGAGTTTCTAAATTCACTTCCATTCTTATATTCCATATTTTGATGATTCTAGTGACTATGATAGTTTTTCGGTGTGATTTTTTTTATACAAATAAATATTCACACCATTTTTCACTAGAATTCATTATGAGAAAATGACTACTAAAATATATTGATTGACATGATGGATAAGAAAAGTTGAAGATATATTTTGGGAGGAAATGAAGTTATTATTATTTTAGTAGCAGTACTACTTCCCTTTTACTCTAAACAAGATGCCCTCTCGCTGTTGCCATGCAGCTTTCACATAATGCACTGATACTAGGCAAAAAAGCCTGCAAGATACAATTAATGAACAATGCTGAACAATTGCCTATAGGGCCAGGAGGCCTGCTTTGCCATTGAATTCACTACACAGCAATAGTATCTTTTCCCCACCTTTATTCATGCAAGTGACTCAGCTTGCTTCTGGAAAAAAAAAAAAAAATCCAAAACACAATATTGTCTTAGGCTCAAATAATGAATGACTTGTGCTGTGCTTACTTTAACTATTTTATTGATATTTTAAACTAAACTCCTCAAGTACCTGTAATTAAGGCTAAGGCAGGGAGGTGCAGGATTTGATCTATTGTGGTGGTGAAGTGGATAATTTCTGTTGAAGAAAGCCAGCTAGTATTGGGTGGAGGGGAGGTTCAGAGCTACCTAGAGATGCGGAGCATTATTGACAATTAAGAAAGACAAGCCCTTAGTTTTGTGCTTGAGTTTGCAATGTATAATGATTACTAGGCACTCCACAAGCAAAGTAATCTTTAATCCATAGATCTCCAAGCATCTTAAACACATTGATTTATTAAATGTGGCCTCTGTAATAGTAATGTCTTCAAAATTAAATCACTTAACCTCTCAGTTCAATATTGTTACTGTTATCTGCTGCTATATCTACATGAAGCAAAGGTAGTCAATTCATTAAAAAAATAAGTCAAACTTGTTAATTGCATTGTGTCAACTTAGTTAATTGGCATTGTGTCGGTCAAACAATGAACTTCCTGGATGAATTATTCCTCTCCCAGCTGATTGATTTGGCACGATGCAGAGCACAGTCGGCAAGCTGGGGTCTTGGCATTGTTATTATGGTTTTGTTTTGGGAAATTTTCAGGAACTGGGACAGACCTTTCTTTTTCCTTTTTATTATGTATGTTTTATAATAACTAATAAAAATGGCCCTTTACCCATTTTAGATTGATAATGATTAGAACTGGAAAAAGTTGGGTATTAAAATGCTTTAGTTAAAATTCTAGACCTGATTTAAGGTCTCAGAAGTCTAGATGATATAAGAGGTAATGCTCCTTAACCCAACATTTTATTTTGTAGTTTAACTGAATTTTATATTTGAATGAAGCAAATGGAAACTTCCCGACTAGCTCTCAGCACTGAGTTTTCAAGAGGTTCTACAATATCCCAAAGGATCCACAAGGCTTCGCTTGTTAGGTTGCAGTTGAAATCATTTCATAAAAATTAAGGAAATATCACGCTTCTAATTTTTCAGTCAGCAATAGTCTTTCTATGTTTATATACACATAATTTCAAGGTACCTATGAAATCTTAATAGAAACAAAAAGTGATCTGTGGCAGCTGAACTTTGAGTAGAAGAGTACCCTCTAGGAAGAATTTATTTTTAATCAAGTAAAATCATAAATAACATATCCTGGGCTACTTATGATTCTCTTGGAGCCTCAGGATGAAATTCTTTGCATTAACTTAATATTAATATAACTAATATTTAGTGAGGAGGGGCTTTGATATTACTACCATTAATGAGCCTTCTAACTGGAGCTGTGAGCATATGCCCAGGCATAATGAGCTGAGAGCCTTCAAAGAATAAGCTTACTACAATTTTCTTAATAAGAACTAAAAGGGATCTCAAAATGCATATGATTATTACTTTCCTTTTTTTTTCCCGGTACTGGGGATTGAACACAGTGGGGTTTAACCACTGAGCCACACCCTCCAACTCTTTTTATATTTTAGTTAGAGACAGGGCCTCACTAAGTTGCTGAGGCTGGCTTTGAACTTGCAGTACTCTTGTCTTAGCCTCCCAAACTACTGAGATTACAGGCATGCGCCACTGCACCCAATGAACATTGTCCATTTTAAATCAGGAAACCATGGTCCATAGAAATCATGATTTAAGGCTCTTGTTGTCCTCTGATCATTTATTGTCTCTCTCATATTTAAAACTTTTCTGTAACCAACAGTGACCTGCTGCATGTAGACAGAATCATGACCATAAGGTAAGGATAAATGATCACATCATATAGTATTGCTAATAATAGTGATAATGATGATGATGATTTACTTTTATGAAGATTCTTGTTATGTGGTATAGTGTATTGATAGGAAGTATCACTCCCCGAGTCAGATGACTTTAGTTCTACTGCAGGGCCTACTACAGCCTAGGTGAACATCAAATGGCTTGCCTGTAATGAGCACTAAACAAAGTGCATAACAAATGTGATTGTTAGATAATTAAATAGCCCAGTGCATAGTGTTAGCAGAGTGTCCTAAATAGAGAACGTTCAGGAAAAAACTAACAGTCTGTGTCAAGTCTATCAAAGACTCAACAAAGTGGGAGTTACTACTCTCATTCCACAATTAAGGAAACAATCTTTTTGATTGAGGGACAAAAGCTAGTAAATGTTGATGTGACCATTTTCCCAAACAGTAGAGGATGGTCATCATGGAGATTCTTAGAACTGCAGTAATGGCTCATCTCCTGCAATTATCAAGGCTTCTGTGAAGAGATTTCCTGGAGCCCCAAGAAATGGAGGTAGTGAGTAGATAGCACAGAGGAATTCACCATTCCCATTCTCTCAAACTCTTTGATTCTCGTGTTTATATCATGATGTAGGAAAATGCTGACTCCACATTTCAGTCCACCAACCAGGAAAACTGACAATATGGCTAGCCATTACTCCTGGCACCTTGAATTCATAATCTCTGGTGTGTATATAGTTATCAATGGATTCAGTCAAATCCTAAACTAGCACTCTTAGAATCTGTGTCTGTATATCTCCATATATCATATATATTATATATTTGTAAATATTGAAATCCATCTTATTTATATGCTAGCCTTTCTTGGATGGATGTTTGAAATCATTTCCTAGAGTTTGGAAAATGTTTGTAGACTAGAAGCAAAGAACATCCTGGAATTGGATGTTTAAAAAACAAAAATTAGAATCCTCTTAAAAGAGCTCCACCTGAAAATAGGTTCATTACAGCTATTTGAGCAAGAGGTAGGTCATCTCTTCAGATAGGGGAGGTGGGGTGTTCAGTAAAATTGAGCATCAGCATAGTCGTATTCATCTGCTCCCACCCAAATATTTCCACTCCAATTCTGAGTTCCGCCTTTTCCTGAACAGTGGTCTAGCTTTTGTGAGACTTGGTACATATTCAGATCCATTTGGTTCCTCAACCTGAAGAATCAACCTAGAATCAACGAAAGAATGTCTCTTTTCCAGAGTGATCTTCCCTACAGCTATAAAAGGGAAGACGTTTTTTCCAAGGTAATCATAGGACTTCTTTGATTTTATGACCATAATTGAACTGAAAATTGAAAGCCTATTCTTGACATTTTCTTCCTGAAAGCTCTTCAGTACAATCAAAATTAGCAATATTACTCTGCAGTCTGTCAGTGCCTCATAACCTACATAGCATTGTATTTAGAAACTTCTTGATGTGCTTTACCTAAGCCTTCCATAGCAATAATTAAAATACTTGTTTAATGTTGTCACCGATGGTGGTGTGGGCACTTCCTTTATTTCAACCATTAAAGATTAACTATCCTTTATCATCATTTTTGGAATTACTTCTGATAATAAATACTGTATTCATGTGTGATCAAAACAAAACTTTAATCCTTTCTGCATCTTCCAGGCAGGGTGGGATGTAAAACAGTAAATTAGGCATTCTAGAACCAGAGACCTAGAGAATCTGGGGCAGGGGAAACTGCCATGATGTCACATTTACTAACAAATTTCACTTTTATTCATAGTCAAGAAAGTACAGAAGCCATTGAATAATTACTAGTGTGTATAGCCTAGACCAGGTAATTTGTTAGGAACTGCTAAGAAGTTCTTCAAATTTTCCATAACATTGGAATTTATACAACTGCATATTATTGTTGATGACAACAATATCATCACTAAATTTCCTTCACTTTTAGTCTAATTTGTGTGACTGTCATTGGTAGAAGATAAGCCCGACAGCTGCAGGCAAAGTATTGTGGGAAGTAGTTTCTAGTCACCATGGTTCAATGGACAAGGGGTAATTTTTCTACACTGCCAACAGACAATATCACATACAAGGATTTTATACATTTTAGGACAGCTTAAATTTCAGATGAAGACAAACAGTAAAATGAAAGCTTCCAACCGGAGCACAAAGGGAAGGAGGTGAAGGAGGAGAGGGGATAGGAAGAGAAGAAGAATAATTATTATTCCACTTGTAATTAACTTCAGATTTAGTCATAGGACCCAAGCCATGTCAAGTGATAAGGACATCTCTTGGCTCTGCCTACGAGTGGATGCTCTTCATTCAGAGACTCCCTTCAATGGTCTGCAGTGGGCTCCAAGTCACTTCAACTTTAATGTTCTCAGAGCCAGCAGAAATAGAAAATGCTGTATTGTGATCTTTCTAGCTGAATTTGTAGTCAACTTCAGTGGGTTTTAGTGGGTCAGAGGATTTTTCTGTGCTATTCACTTGGACCAGGTGTAAGCTCTAAATTGTCACACCTCTTCCCATCTTCCTCCTTCCTCCAACTCCATCAGAAGTGTGAGGTTAAAATGAAGGGTTAGGTAGCTTGTCTCCTATTGCATCCTATTACAAGAAAACTAGGGATACCAGAAAAGTCTTCTCAGATGGGGTGAGAAAGGGCAAAACTGAGTTCTTCCCTTTGTTCTTACCTTCTCTCATGTCCCTGTGATGCCTCCTGACTTTCCATCAATCATATGCTTTTATGGAGTAACTGGCATCTACTTAAAGAAGAAAAAAATTCATCCCACTTAGGAAGAAAATTAGCATAGACAAGACTCCTGTTTAAATTCTTATACAAAATGGATATTGATCACTTCTGAAGAATATGACAGTCTGATTCGGAAATATCAATTGTCCCCCTGCCTCTTATCCTCTTATATTTCCTGTCTGACTTGGAAGTGGCAGCAAGAGAAAGTGGTTTGGAATCCCAGCTTCCCAGTCAGCTTCTCCATGATTCATGGGACCTGCTACTTCTTAACTAACTATCTCTGAGAGAATACTCCATTTCTGTCAAGCAGGGTAAGAGTCATACCAACCTGCATGCATTAAAATTGGGGAGAGTTTAAAAATACATATGTAGTCTTTAACTCTTAATATGCCTCCTTGGCGATTGATAAATGGTCAGTAATTATTTGCTGTGCTATTGTAAATCTTCATCAGCAGCATCACTCACAGCTAAGTGTCTCTCTGACTATTGTAAGTACCTGTAACTATAGCAGTATAAAGATTCTCAAGTTATACAGTAAACAGATTGGTTAATTAAAGTCTCTGCTCATATAGTAATAGAGTCCTAACTCTCCTCAGGCCAAGAAATTTCCTTATCATGCTAATTTAATGCAATATCCTTCTTTTATTTCCTTCTTAAGACATAGGAAGGAGAGGTTATAAACCTTTATAACTGGTTTACTAAGGCTATAATTATGGAATATCAGCCACACACTCACATAATAATTACATTCAATTCTTCACGACACTATGAGGCAGACACTTCAGGTACTTCCACTTTACAGGAAGATAACTTTTGGACAATATAAATCGAGAGGCCCATCCAAACTCACAGAGTTATTTGCAGTACATCTGTAGCATCGAAAGTGTTACATGATGCTATTTTGCAGGTAGGATTACATCTGCAGGTTCCAAGCATTCAATCTTGTTTTCTCCCAGAACCTAGAAACCTAGAACTTTTTCTGTCTCTCCTCTTTCTCCTAAAAATGCTTTCCTGTTTTGCATTAGTATAATGAAATACCTGTGGCATGCTAACATTGTAAAGAAAAGACGTGTATTTAACTCACAGTTTTGGAAACTGAAAATCTGGACAGCATGGTGCAGGCTTTACTGAGGGAGGAGATGAAGGGGTGGATATGGAAGGAAGCATCACATTTTGAAACACAAGATTCAGGGTCATGCTCAGGCTTTTTAGCAATTCACTTTCATGCTCTTGTGAGATACCAACATTTCCTTTGGAAAGTAGCAACCCCAATGACAAAAGGACCTTCCTTTTAAAGGTGCTCCAACACACCTTCTAGTAATGCCACCCTGGGGACAAAGCTCCCAACCCACAAATCTGTGAGAGGACAACCCCCAAACCATAGCTGCTAGTGTCTTAATTTTGTAAAGCCTTCTTGCTGGGAATCAATTTTTTGATTGATTCAAATATTTTTCCTGTCCTCCCAAGTCTCCAATCCCTTTTTCAGGTTTTGTTAGATTTCTCATCTATTCCTCTTTTGGCTGAAAATATGATCATAAAATTATTACTTATATCTATTTCCATTGTCCTCAAATACAATTTCTGCACACAACACAAAGTGGCAACAATTAATACGATTAAGAACTGTCCATCACTTAGGAGATAGAGTTGTTTTGTAGATCTTCTCTGCATATTACGAATAAATAGCTTAGAGTTCTCAGTTGTCTGTATAAGACAGGGTCTAAACATAGGTGTAATAAAATATAATTTTTAAGTTGTAATTTATCACTCAGTCTTGCCCATTAATTTAGATGGGCTTTGTATGCAAATTAATATGAATTAATCATGTCATACTTAAAACTCTCTCTACATACACATGTACACATGCACACAAGCAGATTTAAGCAGATATAATTATATCTGCTTAAACAATTGTTTCCTAATTTTACATCTTTCTTCTAGCTATATGCCTTGCCTTTCCTTTGCCTTTCCATATCAAAATTTCAACACCACATCCTTTTCATGCAATGTTGATTCCATTCAACAAGTTAATTGTAGAAAACTACCCATAATAAAAAAAAAGTCATGCCCAATGACCCATTGAAGTCATTGCCTCGAAGCTGTATGTTTTCCTTCTTTTCCTCTAGGATTTCCTTGCAAAGGACACAGCTCAAGTTAGCCAGCTCAAAGGGTTAACACACGTGCCAGCAAGCCACTCCTTCACCTGGCACATCATATCGCTCTCCTGCATATGTCACTTGCACTTTTCAGCTCTTCCTTTCCTAAGGTAATAGGCCCAGAAGCTGGATGCTGCTGCGCTTCGGCACCTGTCATTTTGACATTTCATGCTTTCTTTAGAAAAGAGAAGTTGGTAGAATGTGAGAAAAGTGGAACTTTGACAGGTTGTCAGAATATCTTGCAGCACAAACCAACCTGCCAGCCAGCCTGTTTTCTGGTATATTTCAAAGTCTCCTAGCAAACGAACTGCAGTTACTCACTAAAGAACTTCTTAGGTGGGAAGATTCCTTACTGTTTTCAAGATTGAAATTAAATACATTTTACCTGAAATTTGTTTAAATGTTAGGTGGCTTACTAACAACTGCAATATTGGATAAAGCATAACTTGGAAAAAAAAATTGATCAAATTATCTTCTCTTTTTTTTTTCCATTACTTTGAATTTAATACTCTGAGGATGGACATCTATAAGTCCCAAACAGTTCATAAAATGACCTTCAGTATGGAAGAAGTGAACAGTTATTGTCTGGTTCAGAAGTAAAAGGTTTTGGCATGTAGCCATTGGCAATGAAACAGGAGAAAAAATAGCTTGGAACCTTGGCCTCAAACTACCAACAGCAGAAAGGGTAAGAAGGCAGATTAGCTATGGGGATGGTCACGTGAGCATATTGCCTGTGTAAAATATGTGAGGAAAGGATCTCTTGCCAGCTTTTTCCTCTTCAAGGGTGGCTGTGTTTCTAGTCTCACATACAGTCCCAGAAGAAGGAAAGACAGCATAGAATAATAGATTCAGATTTGATTGGACTTTTGATTTGTTTTATCAACACTTGACACAGAAACAGTAGAAAGGAGATAGGGTGTTACATGCCTGTAATCCCAGCTACTCATGAGGCTCAGGCATGATGGTGAAGAGTTTAAAGCCAACCTGTGCAACTTAGTGAGACCTTGTCTCAAAATATAATAAAAAGGGCTGAGGAATGTAGCTCAGTGACAGAGTGCTTGTCTAGCATGTGAGAGGGCCTGAGTTTAATCCTCAGTTGTGAAAAAAAAAAACAAAGCAGAGTAAAAAGGGAAAATAAAATTATTCAACTCCCCTAGGATTTCTATAATCGTTTTTTAGAGATAGGTATGACTCTCCTTAAATCACTCTTGTTTTCTCCAAACATCACTGCTTCCCATCCTGAGTTAGTAGTAAGTCAGCATGTAGTTCATTGTAGCATGATTTATGTTTCTCTCCATGGTAGGTATTTGCAACTGTTCTTGAAAATGGTAACAGTACTTGGTATTTGTTTAATTGAGATTATATGGCCTCTGAGGAATAATTGCCAACACTCAATGTCCATTTAGCTTTTGTGATAAGCCTTTATTCTGTACCTTTTTATGATAATATGTTAACTAAGATCACCATGTTGTGTTGAGTACACTCTCTATACACCTTCCAAAATGCACTGCGTTGTACTTTAGATCTCTTTTTTCTACCCAGCAAAAGTTTTAAGGGAGATTAAAAAACCTGCTAAACATACAAGTTCCTTCTATGGGAATCTTCTTGAAACATCTGTTCCTGTCTAAATGACCATGTTCTATTATTATGATCATGCTAGCCAAAGACGTCCTTGGTACCAAAAAAAATAGTAATAGTAATCATACGAAAGCCGTGAGTTTGAGCTGGGGCCATGCAAACCAAATATGCAGGTGAAAGAGCAATTTGGACCCAGGAGTTAAGGTGATCAATTGACAAATATATTTCACATGGAAAAGAAAGCTGAGCTCCCTTCACATACAAGTGTGTTCTTTTGGATTGTGGCAAATTTTAAGACATGCCTTCTTCTTATAAAAAGCACATCTTCCCAGAAACAAGTTGAGTGAATCTACTCTTTAATACCACTAGACCCCTGATTATCACAGACATTTTAATTCAGTGTGAGCCTGTGTGCAAATATCATCATCTTTTCCATTTGAAGGTTATATCTTTGAAGATTCTACTCTTCATGGGATGACACAATCTGACTCTCCTATCTCCTTTCAGTCTTCTTATGTGTTAACCATGTCACCTGGCAAAATTTTATCTTCTTTCTTATTTCATGTTTTAACTTTTTATTAGTTCATTACAGTTATACATAGTATTGGAGTTCATTTTGACATAATCATACATGCATGGACTACAACTTGTTCCAAGTCGGACCTCAGTACTTCTCCTTTCCTTCCCTCCTCCCTCCATTTCTTCTCTTCCTTCTACTCTACTGGTCTTCCTTCTATTTATTGTTTTTTTTTTTTAATTGGTTCTTCAGAGATAAACATAAAGATGAAATTCACTGTGACATATTGATCTATGTACATACCGTAATGTGGTCACTTTCATTCCACTGTTTCTCTTTTCTATCACCTTCCTCCTCAATCCCCTTTCTCCGTTCTACTGATCTCCCTTCTATTCTGTTCCTTTCCTTTCTATATTTGCCTTAACTACCTGTTTTGTCCCTTCTTTGGTCTCCTTATGTTGATGACTGTGTACAATATTTTTTCTTCTAGAGGCAACTTCATCTGTATTACATACAAATGAATCCAGAGCCCAAATTCTAATTCCTGTCACAAATATGAGACTTGGGAAAAGTCAGTTCACTTTCCTGAGTGCTA
The DNA here is from genome assembly GCA_004024805.1 of Geosciurus inauris. NCBI lineage: Eukaryota > Metazoa > Chordata > Mammalia > Rodentia > Sciuridae > Geosciurus > Geosciurus inauris. The sequence continues at coordinate 35,532 of PVHX01002376.1, forward strand.
GATTTTTCCTCTACAGATTTTTAAAAATATTTATGCCTCATAATTTATTGTGAAATTTCAGTGGGTTTGGATTCTTAAATTTTCTTAGTACATTACCTGGGAATTGGAAGAGGTCTGGTAGCATGTGAGGAATTTAAATAGGGGAGACTTTATCCACTCTTTGAGGTATATCCTCAGGGAATCTTATACTCTCTTTATTCCTTCAATTTCTTAGGTTAAGCCATCAACAGTTATTTTATATGGATAATGAATTATCATACTAATTTTTACTTGTGAATTCTGTTAACTTTCTGTCTTTTGAATTATGCTTATTTAAGAAGTGATGACAGTTAACATATTAATAAATTCTTATGTGCTAGAGACTTCATTTGCAAATGACTTCAGAATCTGTGCAGGTGAGTTTTCCTTACTCCTATTTTACAAATAGGGAAACTGAGGCTGCAAGTGAAGTAACTGACCCAATGATGGGTCAAGATCAAGACTCAACTCCTTGTGGGTTTGATTCAAGAACCTGAAACTTCAAGAACTAATTTGCTTTCCTCTTTGCTACTTCAAATTTTTTCTTTCCCCTAGTGTCCACTTTGAGCCCTATTTTTCAAAGATTTTTGTTTGTTGTACCGATAACTACAAACTTATGTTTTATGTTGTTGATGATCTAAGTATTTCAGTCAAGTTTCTTTAAACCGATTCTGTAGTAATGAGGGAAGGAGCCATATTTTCACTGTCGGTATGCTCATCTTTGGTAGGATGACATAAACCTGGACCTCGTGGGGCATGACACATGCCCGGAACTGTGAATCAGCATGTCTTTTAGGAAGCATATTGTTCCTAGAGGAGTAAAGTGGGATCAGATAGAATCTACAATGAGGCTAATCATGGAGAAGTTTGAAAGACCCCCCAAAATGCTCCTTTTAGAGGAGCTTTCAGTGTTCCTACTATTTGTATATTTTATTAGAATAATAGGGATGGAAAGTGAATGATCTTTTCTTACTCTCTTGCTGTTTAATCATCACGCTGTCCTCTCTCTATATCCTACCCCCCCATCCTATGGCTCCTTTTCAGCCAGATGTATTTTCCAGGTCTGCTTAAATCGTCTGCAGCCTTCCAAACTCACCTAATATCTTTTGTAAATTGTCATGCCTCAAGTGTCTATGGATATGTGCCTCAATGTGGGACTCTCCCAGATTATGGACTAGATGAATCTGAACCAATTACAGAGAAGTCTTGGAAAATGCACAGTGACTCAAAATAGTAGTGCCATATAGGTGAATATGATGTCTGCTGGGTAGAAACTGGCCATGACTTTTTTCAGTAATTGTCTCCATTGAAGCTCATAAAGTGTGGTAGAACATGTAGAATGACTTATCAGTTCCACAAGTAATTAGGAAGAATCTAGTCTTCAGGAACTAAAAGCTAGTATGAGTTACATAGGAAAGCAAGTTCTCCAGCTACTTATACAAGGGTTCAGAGTAGGACAGTGTTTGGAAAAGGATATTGGAGGACAGGCCGGCTAACCAGGCAGAAGATAAAGGTACTAAGGTCAAGACATGTGGACAAGAGCAATACTGGAGTCCAATACAATATATGGCATACTGCTCATATAGTGCACCAACAATGGAGGGGATAAGATATGAGGAGATATGTGAAGGATAGGTGTGATAAGAGGAGTCATCCAGGCATTAAAATTCATGGTAGAATATGAGGATACTAATATAATCTCCAATGCCTATACTCGAATGACACTGTAGACGGGGTTATCAGTGATTCATCTCTGAGACTATTAAGAATACAAAGCTGGAAGAAAGTAGCAGGACAGAACACATAGGGAGGTCCTATTTGAGCTCCCAGAGGATCTTGCAACTTCTAAAATAGTTTCTATTCAAAGCAGAAACAAAGTTGGCTTTCTTTGCAGATTTTTTTTTTCACATTTTTCCCTTTCATAAGATCAAGATGATGAAAATTGTGAGCAATTTCTGATTAAGTATTTCAAGCTACAAGATGCAGATTTGGAAAAATGTCTTTCCGTATTCTACTGGAGAATTTGATATTGTAGTATATTCTATGCCCATGACTGCACAAGAAAGAAAATCAACCAAATAATATATTTGTCCAAAAGACTAGATTGATTCAAGATAGTTGAAGACGATTGCAGTAATTATAAAATCAGTTTTAACTCCATGATTCTATTATCACAGCATTAAAAAGTTCAAGGGCTCTGACTTCATATCTCCCCATTGCAAGCTATTACACCTCTTCTCATGGCAGGCTCAGCTTAATAGAGCCCTCTAGCTATGTCATTGCCATTGGATATACAATTTTCACACTTTCTCTGCTGTATTCTTATTCAAATGGTGGACAAATGGTACACCTGGGCCTTGGTTTAAGAGTCATTTAAGCCATATCATACCAAACCTTTTATTTAAAATACTTGAATCTCGTTCATGTATATTTAAGTCGGAGCAAAAATTTGTAAATCACATAGTTCCTAAGTTTGCTTTTGCTCCTTAGAAAATAATAATCTTTCTTAATAATACAGCTTTTATCTGGGTTCCCTCATTATACAAAGCTAACTTGTACCAATTCCTGTTTTCCCAGAGGAGGAAAGCAAGGGTCATAGGTAATCTAATAAGGATGATTCTGAGGTATCTAAAGAGAGACCTGCCAAACAAAATTTCGTCTCAGAAAACTATAGTGCATAAATCCATTATAATTTTTGCAGATCTCCCAGATGTTATTATTATAATTCTTATATTATAATTCTTATTATGTTATTATTCCTATGTTATAATTCTCATCTTTGTGTGGACAGCCTGTTTGAATTTTTTAAGAGCTAGGTCTATATCAATATATGCTTTAAAATTCATCGCTATGATAAAATAAAGTCTAATAAAAGAAGGAAATTGTGTGTTGGCCTGAATGCTGATCAGGTCCCTGGGTAGCTCCTGTTAGGGACTTCATAGCATGCTGAGATATTTCTGGATGTTGTCTCCACTGGTTTCTAATTTTGTTGTTGTTGTTGAACCCTTGGTTTCACTCTTTATGACTATCGTATCTTCATGACTTCTCCTCCTTTCATCCAGTCTGTCCATTTAACCTGGTCCTCAAAGGCAGAGACCTTCCTTGCTCTCTGGAGATTGCTATTTTTCTTTATCTTTCTGTCGTATATATGAACTTCTGCTTCTGGAATACAAAAGTCAAAACTTTGACTCCTGGTTTCTTCGTTTTCATTTCTGGTAATGGGTTCCATTTGACCACTTTCTTGGTGAGGAACAGGTCACTAGAGATGAAGATTTGAGCAGGCAGAGGTGAGGGATAAGAAGGTACATGACACCATTATTTCACCATGGACTGAATGAGGATTTTCTGTAATTTAAAAAGTAAGGATGGGGAACATGTTGGTAAACATTTTTTTACTTATATGAAGTCTTAGAAATTCACTAGCTATTAAGGCCAAATAAATGATTAATACTTCAGTGTGAAATATCCAAACAAGCCCTACCAGATTCATTGCAGAATTGGGTAATCTGCCAAAGAAAAAATAAAAGGGATAGTGGTGCAGTGACTGTGCCTGGGTTTCCTGCCCTTCGTCGGCTCACAGTGTCCTTTTCTACATCTCTCAGTATATTCAGCTGGGTTATCCTCAGGGCAGGGAGACCTCGGTGGTGGCATTTCCCCTGGTATCAGAGCGTGACTGCAGACCTCCTAGAGGAGAGATCAAGCTACCTTTCACCTATAAAATGTGTTTGTTCCAGTCTGAGAGGGCTGAAGTCTCTGTGATGGGGACATCATTAAAAGGCACAGGAACGCTTGAGTCAACTCTGGAGGGACTCATAGGAAGTCAAAACAGGTTTTTTTTTGTTAATAAAGCTCATTTCATTCTGAAGGATTCCAGAGACCAGGCAAAGCACATGGACTCAGCAACAGTCAAATATTGGTAACTGAAGTGGTGCACCCTACCGCATTCGGGAAGGAGGAAATTTAGGCCAAGGACACAGGGGTGGCCCCTGTTCCTCCATAGTGCTGTGTAGTCTTTAATGTTCATACAGAATTTGCTTTTTAAGGCATTATCTGAAAGACACACACTTTCTAAATGTGCAACATTCAATTTATCTACCTTGGAAGGATGAATGGTTGAGTGAGTCCTGCTGAGATCTGAGCCTCTGCATCCAGGGATTCTGAACGTTTGAAGCGGCTGCTGAGCCCACTAAGCCATCTCTCCACCCTCCAATAGGACAGCCTCTCTGCAAAGGCGCTGAACTTCCCCAGTCATCTCCCCTTCCTCCCATGTAATTTTCCAGAAATTAAGCAGCAGTCAATACAAAAAAGCAAATAAGTTGCCTTCTCAGAATTTTCTATAGATCTGAGTGCTGTTAAAATGTGTGTGCCATTGTGGAAACATGACAGAGATCATGGAAAGGTGCTCTGGACTAATTTTATGTCATGGATTCAATTTGTAGATGAGGGGACAGAAAATCAGTGTGTTCATCTATCAGTGACCAAATGCAAGTCCTGTTGATACTTCCTCAGCAACTACACAGGTCCATCCACTTGCCTCTATCTCTAAAGCCAATGGCATAATGCAAGCCACAGGTGTACCCAGTGAACTAAATAACCTAGAGAGTCTGTGTCCTTCTTTGTTTTTAAAAATATCATTTTTTTCATTCCATTCAGAATAAAAATCCAAATTCCTTACATGCCCTCAAGTCCCTCTATAACCTGGACCCAGAATGTTTTTCTGAGTACATGTTTGACTGTTCTCTCTACTCATTATAATCAAAGCACTACCTACTTCTGGTGCCCTTCAAACACAACAAGCTCATCTCCACTGCAGAACCCAGGCACTACTGATGATGTCCACCTGGAAAACTTACTTCCCAATTTTAAATAAGTGGCTCGTCCTTCTCATCAAGGCTAAGTTCAATTCTTTCCTTCTCAAACAACTTTTTCCAATCCAAGCTGTACAATTCTATCTCCTCCCATCTTCTGTTACTTTTATCATACTTACTCTTGTAAGAGTATTATATCATATATATGTACCTATACATATATGTGCATATATGTATATATATTTGCGCCTGTTGGTTTACTCAGGGCTTGTGGGCACAAAAAACAAAAGCTCAATTCCAATTGGCCTTAGCAATTCAAAGTGTTTATTGGATTGTGCAACTGTTCTACTAAAAGGCCAAGAATGTAACATATCTTTTGTCCTTGTTTAGTTGTTTTCTTATGTATTTCAGAAAAAAACAAAACAAAACAAGAAATGCTTTTCTAAGATGCCAGAGAATGTTACTAACAGGACTGCTAAAATCTCTAGACAAAAGAAAGAGAAAAGAAAGCGCACAACAAACATCTCCATTTGAAATTAAAATGGAGATTAAAATTAACATTGAGAGGTAAAGGTATGTCTTCTTCACTAGCTAAGGCAACATAGAAACACAGATCTCTGGGAATGCCTCTGGTTGGGCAAGACCTGGATTATGTATTCTTCTCTGAGCAAATCACCGGATCTTTGCCAAGGTCACATGCCCATGAGATCTGGCAGTGACTGTGCATTACCTACCAGATGTGGCAGAGACATTATACTCACCAAATCCCTTTCATAACTCTTAAATTGCCTCTGTAACTTTTATCAGGTTACCTTTTTAAAAGAGATTCCCTGCTTCTGTTTTTAGGGAAAGCTATGTAAAGGAGCCATCAGACAATCTCGTGTAGAGCAAGAAGGTAAATGTAAGATATTGTGTGAGAAACGTCAGATGTGGCTTTTGGAGAAGATGCTTCTTCATATAATTTAGAAAGGTCCCTAAACTCCCTAAAGGTCCTCCACTGTTCCCTTAGGAATGCTTTTATTGGTCCATAAATAATGCCCTCTGTCACTCTCTAGATCTAATTTAGAGATAAACATAAAATCCAGAGAGATGAAGATCAATATACTAACTTTATTATTGATAAAACTGGAAGACTAATAAACTGAGGGTAGCTCATGTGTGAAGTCACATGCCTCCATCCTTCTCCCACATACCCACCTCGCCCTCTACAAATTGCAATGCGCAACCCAAATCTCCCTCCCCATTATGTTAGAGCCTGCGCTACCATGGGTGAGACAGCAAAGCAGAATGTATGTTCTCTGCATTAGCTGGATCTGAAAAGTAGACTCAGAACAAGCTGAGACTGGTGTGGTCAAGTCCTACTTACAGACAGCCAATTAGGAAAATCATTCCACGTTTGATGTATATGTGCAGGGCCGGGGGAATGAGGAATGGAATCAGAAATTTTATTTAATGGCTGTGCCCAAATAAAATAGAAGGCTAAGCTGAAGTGGTTTGCCTTTTTTATGTCCTCAATTTTAATTCCAAGCCTAGATTTCCATTTTCTCGCTGTATTTCTGATTATTTGTCCTTTATACTATTTTGATGTATAATTTGTATCAATACTATAGTCCTTCAAAAGCATCTACTGAATTTTGAATCAGAACTAAAATTGAATCTGCTTGAAATGTTCAAAGCCATCTCCAATGGCACCCTCGTCATTGCATATAATAAATTGAACACAGGAGCAATAGCCCTATTAAACTGATGAAATCATTGATTTCTTCTGTGTGTAATGGTCACATTAAAAGCTTAGATTTTCAACAGATATAATGCTAAGTAACTCATTGCCTTATCAAATTAACAAAGAGCCTTTTAACCCTGTGACCCTTAGTGGAAAATGTTTATTGGAAAATGACTATGAATATAAATATTTTCAAAACATGGTGGCAAAATATTCTCTGCTGTTATTCAAAATAACATCAATAGCTTGGCTGTTTTGGCTGCTTTTCTTGTTGAAAAGGGCCGAGAAGCATTAATGAAGAAAGAGTAAGTCAATCAAATGCTCTCTTAGTTGTTCTACTTATCTAGCATTAGGTTGGAGATGTGTGTAGAACATCTAGCCTTTTTCAATGCCCTTGATTTTAATTTCCAAGCAAGATTTCCATTTAATTGTTGTATTTTTTTCCTTTATATGATGATTGCCAGACCAGAGACCAGTGTTTCCCAGAGGCCAGCTATATCAAAACTGCTTAGTGTGTTTGAAACATGTAAATCCAAGTTCAGATGTATGGGGACAGAAAGAAGGGTTAGTCTAACTTTAGCAAGTGCCCCAGAGGACTTGAATGAATAGACACATTTAGAAGCCACCACATTAAAATTTTGTGGCTATTTCAACACCCTTTCCTCCTTTTTATACAGATCACCTCTCATTACAGTACTTTATGTTCTTTCCTCCTCTGACTTAACTCTTTCTTTAGCAGCACTCTGGTAAACTCAATTCCATTAATGTGTAGAAATAACAGACAAAACACAACTTTATGCTAGTGCTAGTTGTTACTTGGGTATGTTCAATTACATTAGCTAAAGAAATGACCATAAACTTGGGAAGATGCTGAAGAAATTGGAAAAAGAAAAAGAGGAGGGCATACTGAGGAATCAGCACTTAAAACACAAATTTCACGTAGCTTGCGATCTTCTCTTACTTAGACCAGTCATATCTGTAGGATTTAAGGACCTACCAAAATAGTATCCGGATGTTGCAAACAGTAAGATATCTTAGTGTGTATCTTTTCAGTGTTTTTCTCTATATTTGTTCTCCTACAAAAATGTTCATGTTATTTTGTAATCCTATTTTATGGCCATTCAAGAATAACTCATGAGCATGTTTTCATTCTTTTATTACACAATTTTAAATAGCTGCATAATATTTCATTCCATTATATTATTTCATCCTCTTGTATGCATTTATCAGTAGTTGGCTGAATAAAAAATGTTATGATTGATACTCTTCTAGCAATATCCTATCACAGAACAAAACAACTCCCACAAAACCAAAGAAATAAAAAACATGAAAAGTCATGAGAAAAACACTGAACTACTTGAGGGTGAAATTTTGTTGGAAGGCATAAAGGAATCATCTGTCATCTGAAAGAATAGCAACCAGGAGGGGAGCCCTGACTGAATGGAAGAGGAGCCATGATCCATGGGAACCATCCAAGTTTTTTAATGCAAGTGTTTGCTCCAAAGACTAGGTCCATGGAAATGAGAACAAAAGAACTGGTTAAGACCTTGAAGCGGTTTGTAACCCGCCAGAGAACCTGGTAACACAGCTGAGAGGTCCTGCCATGATCACAGTCTCTGTACTGTATTTTTTAAAAATGTTTTTGACAGTTGTGTTTTAACAGCATGCCTTTATTTTATTTGTTTATTTTTATGCAGTGCTAAGGATCGAACCCAGTGCCTCACACATGCTAGGCAAGCACTCTACCACTGAGCTCCAGCCCCAGCCCTCAGTACTGTATTTTTAGACTTTATAAAAACTGGTGTTTGTGATTAGGTACTGAACTATACATAGTTGGCAGGATAGAAAGAAAACAGAATGGAGAATAACATTTGGTTGTGATCTTGACCCTGCTGCTCTATTAGCTCAGTGACCTCTCAAAAGCCAATCTCATTTGAATGAAAATAGTTAATGAACATTTAATTTGTAATTTAGGAATATTAATTAGTTCTCAGCACACAGTTTGGCATACAGTAGATGCTATGTTTTTCTGGAATCAAAATTATTTTGGTGAATGTTTCTATTTCATAATATATAAGAACTGTTTTTATTTTTCACTTTTATGTATTCTTGAGTTCATGCCATTTCCTTCTTAATGCTGCATTTGCTTAATAATTTATCATTTTTGCTAGGTGAAATGCAGAGCTGACCATGTAAAAATAAAAAGTAGTTTTAGACTGAACCTGTTGGGTTTTGGAATCCCACATCTGGATCTATATTCAGGCAGAAACCTAGACATGTACAAGATTGGAATTGGTACAGAATATTAAGGATGAAACTGGGAATGAGAGAATCTATACAGAGTTTGTTTGAATGCTAATAAATTGTGAAATCACTGCTTCCTGGCTACTGGGATTTGCCGCATAAGAAGCCTGCAATTCAACAAAGAAGGAGATTCCCTACAGAATGCCTTAGTCTGCCTCTAACCAATACACTGTAGGCAGAAAAAGACAGTAGGTTTTAGAAAAGAAAACCAGAGACTTCAGAAATGGAAGAGATCCCTGTTCCAGAATCTTACATATGTATAATTATTATTTTAATGCTAATCATGGCTCACTGGGTGGCAGAATTGTGAGGGTCCTGTGAACATGACTGAACCACGCAGCTGGTTGTTGAGCTAATTTACTTCTTTTAAGGGTCCCCTTGTGCTCATTTGATATGTTTTCTGTGTGCAGCCTCCCTCCTGGGTGTCTAGGTAAGACAGGGTGAATTTAATGTCCTCTGACATGGGCATGTTCAGGAGAGGGGAAGCAAAGTCCACAGGACACAGAATCTTCCTCCTCCCCCCCTGCCCAGAGGCTGTGGGAAAACCTCCCCAGAAACAACTGATGAAGAGGAAAAGCACAAAAGCTGCCTGGACTGAATGCAAGGAGAAGCAGAATCTGGAAACAATTCTTCCCAAGCAAACATCTCCAGCTCGGCCTCTCCGATTCTCACTGTGGAGTGAAACTAATTTAAAAAGATATCCCCATTTCCTCTGAACAGTGGTGAAAATATTCCTACAGGACTTTATTAAGATAGACCCCAAAGTACTCATCAGGCCAGTGAAAGGGAAAAATCCTGCTGTGGCCTTCCTACCCATAACACCACTGCAATTAAAGAAGAAGTCAATATCAAAGCAGACAGGTAACTTTATAAGCACACCAGGCATCTTTCCATGCCCAAGGCCACGTTTTTAAAGGAAAGAGCCATTATTTTTCCAATGGTATGGGAGAGGAGCTGCAGGACATGTAGGTTAAATTGAAAAGGCCTTACAAGTACCTTAGGGGGTTAACAGCATCACCTAAAGCCAGGTTCCTATCAGTTATGGGTTCCATATTTTGTTGGAATTTGATGAGGTCCATGGGGATGTTTGCAAAGGGGAGATATGATTGGCCCTCTAATTTGGCAGCTGTTTTGCATCCTGTGCAGAGATTTTAAGAAGTACTTTATTTTCCATGTGGATCTGGAATTCCAAATACAATTTGCTTGGTGCCAATATGAACTTGGATGTTCATTATAACATTTTCTTTTCATTAATGGCTTCAGTGGAAAGATGGCAGCAAAGAATCATGTAGGGGCTAGGTTATTACTAAGAAATGAAAAATATGAATTTTTCCCCCTTTTTAAGAAGTGAAATTTTGGCTAAAGAGTTAAATTTGGACACAAGCAAAGTCTAGCAAATTCATACTACATTATTGTGGGCTAGAAAGTTAATGATTTCTAGCCGGGTGCGGTGGCACATGCCTGTAATCCCAGCACTTTGGGAGGCTGAGAAAGGAGAATCGCGAGTTCTAATTAATCTTAACTCTATAATATTCCTCATTGAACACCTTAAATCATTTTTGCATGCTGATACAAAATAACAACTGCTTTAAAAGAAATAAGATGGTTTATTCTGGACTTCATTGAGTGATCATTATCTGGGAACAAAATTTAAGATACCCTGAATGACATGAGCTATCAAGGAAGAGTTAAATGAACTTTAAATAGAACAAAAGAGAGCCATTAATCAACACATTGACTAAATATATCAGTGGGGCTTCAGGTAGGGGTGTAACAGCAAAGTGGGATATCTTTCCTGTAGATGTCAGATATAACAGCTTTGTTAGATGCAAGGTTGGTGGAGGCTATATTTGTGCTAAACTTACCAAAATATTCTGAGCAGTTTACATAATTCATGAGAAAGTTAGGCCAGCTTCCAAAGTTAAGGAAAATGGCTACTAAAGGGACTAAGGTAGCCCAAGATACTTTTGGTTCTCAACTGAAAACATTCCATTTCTCCACAGTCATGATGTTCCAGTCGGCAAGGTCAATCAGCCTGCAGGATCTTTAATACAGAGGCAGTTTCCTCAGAGAACTTTAGTTCACCTGGGTTTCACTGGTTAACTCTGATGAAGGTTTGGGGATTTAAGACTCTTGTTGTTCAAATAGGTTAGTTTCTTACAAAGGAAAATGAAAGGGAAGGAGCAGATCACCTATAGTTCACTCTGATCTCGGGAAGTCTCAGGACAGAAAAAATTTCTCTATTTTGCTCACAGTTCAATTTCACACTCCATACAGGCTATCTGCCTGCTTTGGGGTTCATCAGATCAATTTAGACTGTGTATTTTTCTGTCTTTGTTTGCATTGTTCTTTTATGCAGCTGTAAGGCTGCTTTTCTTTTAGCAAAATGTCAAATGGTGGTGAATTTGCTCAATTAGCTTTGCAAATGTGTGTTTGACTTCCTATGGCATCTTTCTCCTCCTTTCTTTGTTGTATATTTCTTAAATTTCAAAGGGGAACTTCAAATAAATTCTCCTTTTGAAAGAAATTAGCATTTTAATTCATAGGTGATAGTCTGCAGTTGTGTTTCTGATTATGTTTTTAATTAAAGGACAAAAACACATGCATTCTTCTCCCATTTGATTCAGTAATTTTGGAGGTGAGGAAAATACTTAAATCCCAGCTTCATTGAAGGTAATATTTTGACATAAATAACTTTATCACATAAAGTAGCGTAATCAATGAATTGTGCCCAGCCTGCAAACTACAAAATAACACTTTTTCATTTTGTTTGCATAAGTCCTTATAATTTTGGTTACAGGGTCTGGAAATAAATACAAAGGGGAAAATTTTTGAGTTTTAGCATCACAGGGACTGGGAAGGTCTATTTGTTCTTTATAAAGATAAAACCAACAAAGCAATTATTGAAATGGTTGATAGAGATTCTGGATTGTATTTAAAGAAAGGGGAAAGAAGAGATAAGCGAGGATCATAGAAATGGAAGATAGAATAGTGAAATGTGTCTGATGATATACATCCCCAGCCACTCTTCTGAGTCTCTCTTTATGTAAGTTTTGCCAAGCACAAACAATAGTTTATTATCCTCATCAATGCCTTAGCTGTTCTCTTAGTTCTTATATCTAATGCAGGCAAAAAAACATTTCTCTTTGTCCCCTTTTCACTTTCCCCAAATAGGAAAGAGGAGGATACAGCACATGAAATACAATTAAAGGTCTTCAAAGGGCCAATGGACTGCCGAAGCTAAGCGCCTCTTATCTGCATCAGACTTCGGTTTCTTTGAAGTTAATTCAGAGATTATACTTCATGCCTTTAAACATTCTTTAAATAAGAATGTGCATTATATTTCTTTCTAAAATCCTCTGGAACATCAGGTTGAAATGAAGCTGAGTGCTCCCCAAGTTGCCTTTCCAACCATGGGCAGAGGAAGAATAGCAGCTTTGAGTTTCCTCCCTCTGTTACTTACCTACAGGAGAGTGGAACCATCAAAAACAATCCTTTTATCTTCTTCCTACCCTTTTGCTTTTCATTAGCATTCAGTTTTCTCTCCTCAGCTGGAAAAAAATACACTTTTCATCACAACATGGCATAAAAAGTTATAAAACACACCTGACAGGCACGGCATTCGGTATACGGCTAATGGACAATTGACTAGGATCTTCAGGTGTTATAAATATAACATTTGAAGCGTGTGTTATAAAGGTGTTTTCCCCAGCAAGGGTGCTGCTTACAGAGGAGGAGCAAGGCTGGCCGTTGAAGGTAAGTTTGCTCGAGCTTAGAAACACATCTAGCCCCTTTGGTTTTTAGAAAAATTTCATTTTCATCTATAAACCAGTGTGTTCCCCAAAGTAGAGGGAATTGGTGGGGAGAGCAGAAGTATTGGATGAACTAATACTTTGTGAATGCTCTCAGAAGCAAGTCCATCTGAGCTTAGGATAAGTAGGGGGAAAGATGGGGCATGCAGAAAAGGAATTATAACAACCATCTTATGTGTTTCTCCCAAGAAAAGCAGTGTCCTTTGAATATGTGAGACACCATGATCAGGGGACTAGTGTAGGTCCGTAAGAGTGGATCGACCAGGCTGAAGTTAGGGGCTCTGACACAAGGTTTTCTGGTGATTTCTTTAACTGGGGAATAAAATCTTGTATGAAATTACTTTTTTTAAGTAGCTTATAAACAAAGTAGTCACCATGGGGGAAGTAATTTAAAGTTTTGATCAATTTCAAAATTCAGAGATTTCTATCTTGAGCTGAATATGAATTTGGAAGAGGGAAGAAACCATGCTTTTTCATTCCTTGAAGACTCTCCATAGAGTCAGATCTGCTCCTATAAGATTATAACTTCAAGCATGTGATAATAAGAAAGTTGGCCTTGCAGAAGACATTCAACCTCAGCTCACTGTGTTATAATGTAATGACCTAGGAATAAATATGTATCCATTTTGATCTTGAAGGGGGAAGGATGCCTAAATTAGTAACTGAGAAGTTACACCCAAGAATGCATGAATTTACCAGCCCCAGGCTTCCCTGCTGATTTCTTAGTCTATAGAACTGTAGATGTATTTTTATTTCATTTTACTTGAACTGCATAGTTATGTCTATGATAAAACAACTGGAGAAAACTGTTAAGATGTAATGGTCTGATTTAAATATATAAGGTATTCAGCTATTGACTTTAAAAATCTATAGTTTGTAATGTGGTTTTTTTTTTCTGCCTCATGGAATAGGAGGATTTCTGCCAGAAATTAAAAGGCCAATATTGACCAATAAAGCAAATATGAGTATTATGAAGTATTAATACATTACATATTTACTTCAGTAACTATTAGATCTCAATTAGAAAAATTCAATTCCTCAATAGAGTACTAATGAAAACAGCAAGTAGACAAATATTTGAAAATGCACAAAACCGATGTACTTAAGGTTCTGTTGGTACTGAGAATATGACAGGCTGAGAGGAACAGGTAAAGGTGTCTGCTTTTCTTGAGTATTAATGGTATGGAGAGACAAACCATGAACATGATATGTTTGGTATGTAGTGTTTTAGGAGATGGGGGCTGTGGAGGGCAGTGTAGAGCATAGAACGAAGTTGGAATGTTCCAGAGAAGTGGGAGGAGTTGGAGGGCAATTTGAAATAGAAAATAGGAAACAGGTGAGGGTAGGCCTCCTTAACCTGGTGGATATGAGCAAAGAGGAGGTGGTTGAGACAGCCAAGCTAATGAGGAGGGTGTTGGGAAAGCAAAGCAGAGTAAGCATGGCCCAGCAAGTGAGGGAATAAATGTGATGAGGTCTGATCACACAGTCCCGTGTGGGCCATTTGCCTAGTATCCTGAGAAAAATGGAGAGTTGATTGCTAGATGGGATCAAAGAGGGACATACATTTTAAAGAGACATTTTCAGAATGGCTGTGCAGACGAGTGAGGGGAGCAGTCCTGGGAATGGAAAGGAGACTATGGAGAATAGGTTGAGAACAAAGCAGGCTTCATGATGGCGGTAAGCAGATGTTTAGAAATGTAAGACAAGTCTTGTGATGGTTGGAATGTGAGGCATGAAGAAGACGGGGGAAACCTGGCAGGAGCCGCTGGAAGGATGGGGTTTCATGTTCTCCTAAGATAAAGATGGCAACGAGACTGCAGGTGTTGCTACAGATTCAGAAATGTACCTTCAGGGTTAATAGATGAGAATTAACAGGCAGTTCTAAAATTTGGAAGGTCTGACCTGTAAATCTACATGTGGAAGTTACGGTAATATTGATGATACTAAGAAACAAAGTGGATAGCTCCAAGGAATTAAATGTAGGTAGCTCCAAAGAGTGAGTATTGCCCAAGTGTTAAGATGTTGGTGAGAAGAAATGCCTGAGCCAAGGGAAGCCAGCAGGAGGAAGAAGGAAAAGCAACACAATTTGCCAGTATGCCAGTCAAGTAAGTCGATTCAGAGAAGTGGTCATCCGGTCAAAGGCTTTCATTGTTCAATCAAGGTCAATATGGTAAAATGTGGAAATTTGACTGAAAAATACAAGAAATTACATGAAGAACAATGTCCACTGAAAAAGAGATTAAAGAAATTGGGTCCATATTGGTTACTGGTTGGCGCTTAAACAGACTTTCTTTCATAAATGTAGTGACTTTAAAAAGCTGCATAAAATTATTAGCATTGCCGAGGTCAGGGTCAAAGTGAGTCTCAGTGAGCTAAAATGAAGTGTGAGTGGGTTGCTGCCTTCTTTCTGGGGCCTCTGGGAGAAAGTTCATATCCTGACTTTCTGGCTTCCAGAGGTCACAAACATTCCCTGGCTCTTGGACCTTGCTTTGCCATCAACGGCAGTAATGACAGGTGGGCTGATTCTCATCTTACTGTCTTGTTACCTTCTACCTCCATCTTTGTGTTTTAGGGACCTATATGATTACACCATGCCCCAGGAGATAATCCAGGATATATAGCTATTCTAAGGCCAATTGATGAGCGTCCTTAATTCCATCTACAAGTAATGATTCCTTATTGTTATGTAACAATGTATTTACAGGTTCCAGGGGTTGGCATGTACACTTTTTTTCTGACTATAACAGGATGATAACTAGAAAAGGAAGAACATAGAGAAGATATTAACGTTATAAATAATAGTTTATATGCTAATGGGGTAATTGAATGAATACAAGGAAACAAGAGATAGATGAACGACTTGAATGATGCTCTTGAACAGGACTGAGCAGATGGCATCTGAGCCAGGGTGGAGAGATGAGCTTTAGAAAAAAGCATAGCTAATTGATATGACAGCAGAGTAGAATCTAAGCATGCAGATGCAAGCAGATAGGTGAGCATGGTAATGATCATTTGTGGAGGTCCTCTCCATGTTGATGTACTTTAGAATATGGACGGGGGTCACCAGTGGGGAATGACAGTAGAGGAGGACACAAGTGTTTAACTGACTTTGTCCAATTATCCCAGACGTGAAACACACATAAATGCTTAAATATCATGTGCAATATAGTATAAAATATACGATACAACAAAATGCATACTATGTAATGTAATTAGATAACATAGATCTAGATTATTATGTTACATATTTAATATTTACTTTATCATATATAACATAATGAGGATATAATGAAAAAATTGTAATATACAAGCTCTAGGTTATGATTTCCAATCTATTTCAATTATCTGTGTCAATTTCATTGAAACTTCCACAGAATCAAGAATTCGACTTAATGAATTAAGGAAAGAAGGTGTAAAATAGTCCTGATAAAAGGAAAGTGAATGGAATGAGAGTTTACCCTATGTTTGCTTTGCATAGTTAAGGAGTTTTCAGATCCTGGGTATGAATTTAAAGTAAAACTAGCCAGTAATGTTGTGAGTTTTTCTTTAGGTGCTCAGAGCTTCATTGATGTGGATGGGGACTAGTTCTTATTGAAGATTATTAGGAAGATGATTTGATAAGCTTCAGTAAGAGATGGTGGTTGTCAAGGGACAGAAGGGCATAGGAGAAGGGAGATGCTGCTTTATCTGAGTTGGGAAGACGGGAAGGGAGGAGCAGGGATTGTGAGTAGATGTTAGATTCCTAGTACTCAAAGCCACCTGGGGTTGGGAATGAAAGAATTTTGAAGCTGAATAACTGCAGGCTAAGACCGCATTTATATGGAACATATTGAGTCAACATTGTATGACTGACTACATTGTGTGCTGGGTGATTGCTAGCATATTTTCACTTGATCCTCACAAATCTGTATGCAGAAGTGTTCAGTGCCACTCGTACAAGACTACAAAGCAATATAGGTTCAAAGCTCCCCTAATAGCTGGGGAATACTAAATCCTTAGGTCAATTTCAGTACTTCATCTTTAACCCCTCAAACCATTTCATATATTCAGGTCTAAAGAATTGACCCTTAGCACGATTTGGGGCCAGAGGATGATTTTTATTTTAAAAAATATTGACTTGAACTTGAAGATAACCACTTATTTTATCATACATAACTGGAACTTTTGAGAGTTTAACTCACTGGAAATTTATGATAATAAAGTTGGTAAATTACTATTTTTACACTTTGAAAGTATCACAGCCAAGTTTTTTGGATCTTATATCGTATCATAAGAACAACAGTGTCATTTCACACAACACTAATAAAATCTGTTCAAACTATCTAGAAACTGATTTGAGACATTTGAAGGGCAATGTCAGAACTTAAACTTGATACAGGATTGATAGTAATAATTTTTTGGATGATTTTATTGAATATGAAAATACTTTGCATTATTTTTTGAGTATCAAAGATAGAATAGTGATTAGACATAAAATTTTAAGATGTTTGCTCATTTTTATGTACTTCAGCCAGGGGAAAAACACAATAAAGTTACATGTGAGTATGAGCAAGAGATAGACACAGGTTCAAGTAGGGAAGAAGAGGTGAACAGATCAATAAAACCATGAAAAGAAAACTAGTTGTTGAAGTTGAGTGATGTTAACATATAGTTCTTCAAATTATTTTTTCTATAAATAAGCTTGAAAATTTTCATGGTCAAAACAGCAATTCCTAGAGTATCTGTCACGAGTGATATTAATTATCATTAACTGTCCATCCTCAGCAATATCCTGATTTAAAAATTTGCTTGACATGGCTACATTTGGTCAGGAAATTGTTCCAGTGGCATTGCACGCCTAGACACCACCAAGTGTAAATGGATAATTACTTACTACAAGTCTGTTGGAACTGCTACAACTTCACAACAGCATTTTCCTCCTTGCTTTTATACCTTGTGAAATATTTGAAGAACAGCTCAGTCAAGCAATGATTGTCTGTCACCCTAGTGCTGAGGTCTCAAAATCCATAGCTCCTGAGGAGTGGAAGAAATGTATCCCAAGATGAATGCCATCATTTGGTCTGTGATTGATTTTTTTAAAAATAATAGTCATCATTTTTGGTGTTCCTTTAATTTGATGGTGGATTAATGTTTGACCTGATGATAACAGCCATCAATCTAATCTGCTTCCTGTTACTGAAATGTTTTCTCACTTGCAGTGGGCTAGGGGTCAAAATTTGACCTTCATAATCAGATCCATGTTATTAAGCTAACGAATATATTAAGCAACCATTTGAATTGGGGGAGAAAAAGATGAAAACTCCATAAATAAACTTTCTGGGTCAGTATTCAATTTGTTCAAAATATGAATTGCACAAGCTTAATAGCCAGTCATTGTACTTAAAAGCCTGAGAAAGCAAATTATTGATTTGAAAATTAAACATATGCCAATAACTTGAGTATACTTTATGTAGCAAAATGATGAAAATGTTTTGATCATTTATTTTGAAATTGCCCATCAAATCCATATTGCTCATTGTGTAATTTTAGTCTACTCAATAAAAATCTCAAAAAGATATTAAATGAGTTCTGTAAGACATCAGCCATTATTTTTTTTTAAATGAAGCTTTACATACTTACCCCTGTCTGTTGCAAGCATTCTTTTGAAGATGAGAGAATATGTCTTACCTGGTATTACCTGTTATAGGCACAAAGAATATGCATTCAATACTAGGAAGTTACTAGAAATCATCAGTGTCTCTTAAAAGCCATCTTAATATTGAACATTTTCTTCTCCATTGATGACCCATTTAAGTTTAGTACGTATTCATCCTTGTAGCTAAGGTTATGGAGATCAGGAGTAAGAAATACTGCCTACGACCAGGAGAGATACTTGAGAATGTCTAACATCACTCATTGAAGGAGGTGATGAATTAATGGGCACTACAGAGTTAAGGGCAAACCCAACAAAGGTGTTATTCTCAGTGTCAAAGGACCTGGGGATTTCTCATCCTTGAGTAAATAATTATTGGGTGCATGGAGTTTTTTTTTTTTTCCTCTCATTTCTTCACTATTGCTATCACTGGAAATTACCTATGTATAATATCTTCAGTGAGAAGTAATTAAAATTCTTAGTTTTGTTTTGTGGGGGACATCCTGGGGATTGAACTTGGGGGTACTCGACTACTGAGCCACATCCTCAGCCCTATTTTATATTTTATTTAGAGACAGGGTGTCACTGAATTGCTTAGCACCTCGCCATTACTGAGGCTGGCGTTGAACTCCTGATTCTCCTGTCTCAGCCTCCCGAGCTGCTGGGATCACAAGTGTGCCCCACTGGGTCTGGCTTATTTTTTTAAATGAGTTTTCTTCCCCCTCAAATAGTGTGTGTTATTTATTTATTTATTTTTATTGTTCACTTCTCATCTACCCTCTATGGGTATAGCAAAAAGGAAATCAAAGCAAGATTTCACACCTGAAAACTGGGGGGGGGGGGGAGATAATATATATTTATTTTATGAGAGAAACAGAAGTCATTACCTAAACCTAGCAAAACAATTCTGAAACTAATTTTGGGAAGAAAACAGAAAGGGAATAGAATCTAATACTTCACAATTTGCTCATGTGATCCTTATTTCCTTCTCCCCTCACCCTCCCACCAAAGGATAAAGTTAAAATAGCCTTTGGTCCATTACTTATCAAGTGGAAAAAAAAAAAAAACTTGAGTATGTATCATCATGTGACTTGGGATAACTCAGTAAGCCTTCAGATACTTTGTAGCATTTTTAAAATAATGAATTGTGTTCTCTAAAGTTGAATGAGAAAATACAGGGATTTTAAATTTTTTTTCTTAGATATTTAGTGTGCTCAAAGTATTCTTTGTGAAGAAAGATTGAATCTATTCAAGATCATTGAGACAAAGGCATTCACTACAGTTACAAAAGTGTAGGCATCAGACAGCCCACCTGCAGTGAAATTGTGGAATGAATTTTTGCTGCTGATTGACATCCTTGACAGCAGAGACGCCATGGTTGGTTGTTGATATGGGGTGGAATTCAAAATTGCAGGTACCTGTTCAGTGACATCCAAAGGAGAAACTGAGCAATTTGTGATTGTGTTTTGGTCCCTGTAATGCTTTATGTACATGACTGCCTTTCTTAAGAAAATTGAACTTATGCTCTTAATATTTGCAATGAAACTTAGAAATTAAAAGAATCAAGAATTGGTCTACTCAATAGTCAAGTTTGAGATCTGTTTTGACAAAGGCATATTTTTTCTTTATAAGGAAAGAGAATTTTCAAAGATTGTTTAAAGCTAAAATTAATAAATTGAAGTAGGTAATAATTTAGAAAGATCTGGTATAGAGTTGTTCTCTAATAGACTATAGATTATAGTTGTTACTATATTTTGCCCCAAATCATGTATTTTAGAACTCTTGTGCCTTCATCTTCAAAGGGAATTAATGATTTTATGATAATGATTATAGTTATTTCATGGAGTCATTATGGGGATTAAATAAGACAGGCCCTATACAGGACTTGGCATAATATCTAGTGGATAGAAATTCTGGAAATAAACTGTTATTTTATGTAAAGGTGTAAATAGTTTTCTGGTCTTCTGGTAGTATTATGACTTTTACCTCTGTAGTGATTGGATTCATGCCACATGACTTCTAGGAGTTTGGCCTTTTGAGTATGCCCAGGATGGCATTTGTGTTGAAGTCTTTGGAAGCAGCTGAGCCAAGGCTGGCTGATCTGGCTCTCTGCACCTCTCCTGGCCCTCACACATGTTCACTAAGCCTGCTGTTAGCCCCAGGCCAAGCTAACACCATGCTGACTTTACCTTTACCACCATACAAACTTCATTCATGGTTGGAAGATGGAAGGAGATTGTTACACACAAACACCAGTGTGTATCTGGGTATGAGACATCTCAGTTCTCATGTCCATGGCCAAAGTCTGGCTATAGGAGTTTCTAGCTCACTGCATCTCGTCTCAGCCCAGCCTGCCACATTGCCAAGCAATTTCTTCTACTCCTCCCAGCTGCAGAGTTGGCCTGTGAAAAATCATGAAGTAGATGTGATTTGTTTGAGATATCTTCTTGGCACCACATTAGCATTGGACTTTTAGTGTCCTTGTTGACATTTTATCCTTCTCTAACATTGTCCTTTTTCTGATTCCCTTCACATCTCTACCTCCTACTTTAACATTTAGGATGTGAACAACTTGGCATCCTTAATAGACCCTTTATAAGAAATAACATCGTATTTCTCCCAAACTTATAGACTTCTAAATCAGCACCAGTGTCAAAATCGGAAAGCAGTCTAAACTTTTTGAATGGACCTTCTTTAATGTGTTAAGTGAACATTTCTATTGCTAAGTCAGAGGTGGTGTTAGATCCCCAGGTGGACAAGAGAATCAGACCAGACTTTTTCCAGGCTCACAGAAATCAACATCTGTAGGCACTAGGCTGCTGTTTCCTTTTCTCCTTCCAGGGTTCTTTCCGTGTTCATGCATTATTCTCACATCTACTGGTCAGAAATAGGGCCACTTTAATACTGTTCACTCAAACAGAAATTTGCATGACAAAAATTACCACTAGGGGTTTCTTAAAACAGTAAATCTTTCAAAACAAAGATGCTGACTACTTTAAAACAGCAAAGCATACTCCAGACAGATTCGATATAATTAAAACAAGTAAAAATCCATAGTATCAGGATCTAAGCCAGTCCCCTTGACAAGTCGCTAACTTTCCTTTAAAGCCTTCCTATTTTAATGTCACTCTTCGAAGAAAGAGAAGATATATTAGTGAAATATGTACAGGGGAAAAAAGAGAAAAAAAAACCCACAATCAAGGGCAAAAGCAGGGAAATGATTGAAGATGCATTCTTCAATCTGTAGGGTTTACTGGGATTACTTAGGCTAGACGAAAATCCATGAAGGTCATAATGACATTTTTATCATTTGAAACTGATGTATGCCATTTTTTATATTGTCTTTGCAATACACATTAAAATTTTAAAGAGTGAGCTGTTACATTAAAAAGCAATGGTTTAAAAATTTATCAGTTTCACCCTACTGTAGTTTAATAAGAATTTTTACCTCCATCATTTAGAAATCAACCAAGAATTATTTTTTAATTGCTAATGTATTTTCTATAGATGGAGAGTAACTGGTTTGTGCCAATATATTTTTAGCTTCTCAAAATTTATAGCTAATCAGCAAAAAATGACAAAGTATCATTTACTATGACATTCATATACTGTAATAAGTGTGCTAAGTGTGCTCTATTCTTTGGGAGGCTGCAGAAACGTGTGCTTAGAAAATTGATAAATGATTATGAGCAATAATACAATAATTTTTATCTAATGCTTACTAAGTGCTAAGCCCTGGGCTCAGAACCTCCCAGATCTCATTTAAACCTCAAAAGTTTCTTGGTCACTGGTAAGCACCTGTCAGGCCTTCAATAAATAGTTTTGGAACAAAGAAAAGAAGGTAGGAGATGGGTTGGTCAGGGGGTAATCAGAAAATTTTATGGTCATGATTAAGGAAAAAATTTAGTGAAAAACACTTGTAGAGGCCAAAGAAACTACTGAAAGTGACAAAAATAACTCAAGAGATAAATATGGGATTTATCTGCAGGTCTGATCGAGCCCCAAGTTTATGCACTTGAGACCTGATAGCTATGTACATGCTTGGAAAGCAGTCTTCTCTGCAGTACTAAGTCAAGAAAGTATCTCAACACATCAAACTTTCTATGTTAAGATAGCAGTACTGGTTGCTGTGTGGCAAGGACATATATTTTAGGTGAAATTTGGTTTAGAAAATAAGTTAAAATAGGTATCACTTTGTAAAAGCAACAATAAGGTACTTAAATAGACACTTCCTACTGGTTTTCAAAGTCAGGACAAACCAAGATCTAGCTCTCTGAGGAGTAGGGGGTCACTTGAATCTTTATCAGTCCACATCAACAACGAGTGTAGAGTCACATTTCAGAGAGAAAACTTTGCTGTATGTAACTTTGCCATATGTTTGTTGACTGGTTATTTTGGGGGAAACATGTAAGCATTGCCCCCCCACCACCAAAAATAGGAACTTAGGGATATAAATATGTTGGACCAGGTTGAATTAAGATGGGAGCAGAGGTGAGAGGAGGCTTGCCAGGTGGCCTTGTGCATGTGGGACAGAGGTTTTCATGCTGAGACTTCTATGTGCTTCTGGACTTCCAACCCCAGGGCACAATGACCAACGCTGGTCGCGGGGAAGCCTCCTGGAAGGTGGGGATCAGGTTGACAGCTTTACTCGGCCTCTCTAAACCTCTTTCATTTTGCTCTGATTGCCAGTCATCTATGTTGCTCTTACCCTCTGTCTGGAATAATATTGGCAACATAACATCTGACCTAACGTACTAAATCCTACTCCAAGCATCCTCTATCCTTGCCCTCATATGCCTCAAAATATGAGGAATTTTCTTCTATATTCTTCCATTTCCCCACCCTCTGCTTGGCTGCCCTCAACTGCCTTATGACTACAGATTTACCTATCTCAAAGAGATCTGTGCCAGAGGATGCCCATGCCAACCTTTTATTTTCCTTCTTGTTCTTAGAATTCTCACTATCATCACAAAACTGGTGAGTAGGAACTATTTGTCAAATATAAAGGAACTTAGTTGGGTTCAGTGTTGCATGCCTATAATCCCACAGGCTTCCCAGTCTGAGGGAGGAGGATCGCAAGTTCAAACCCAGCCTCAGTAAAATCGAGGTGCTAAGCAACTCAATTGAGAACTTGTGTCTAAGTAAAACACAAAATAGGGCTGGGGATATGGCTTAGTGGCCAAATGCTCCTGAGTTTAATCCCTGATAACCCCCCCAATACACACACACACACACACACACACACACACACCCATACATATATATGGGGGTGTGTGTATGTATCTCTTAAGAATTGAACCTAAGCTGAAAAAGGGAGAGAGAGTCTAGAAGTCCAGGGGATATCCCTTGTCAGGCTGGCAGCTCTTACTGACACCCTCCGGCCCACCTCTCTTCCTCACATTATTACCCCCAAATCCTATTCCTCAAGCCTTGTAGAATGAATGATTGAATGATGCAACCCTTGGGTTCAAGTCCAAGCTACTTTGCCCAATCTCAGAAACTTAGATGGCCCTGCTTTTATCTTTAGGAACTTTGTTCCATTTAATCTGTAACTGATGTGCATCATTCCAATGTTCCTTAATTTATAGAATTTTCTGTACATACTATCTTGGCGCCTTGACTTCCGTGTTGTGTTTGGAATTATCATGACATTCTTTGCAAACTGTGGTCTTCATGACTTCCCTCTGGGTTCCTCCACACCATCAGTGTAGATATTAATGTCGCCCTCTATATTTTCTCTCCACCCACGCTGCGTGGTCATGGAGCAGCACTGTGCAATCCTTCTCTCCACACCATTCATCTTAACCTCGGCATTCCTAATTGTTGCCTTAGCTTTCTCATTCAACAGAGAACTTCCCTGGTAGAAAGTACTCCCAATATGTGAATCTGCCATCCCCCAAGCAAGAAACTATGGAGATCATTTAGAGATGTGTGCTCAACTCTATTTGTTCATTTTTAATTAATAGCCCTGGGATGTAAGCAGGAGGCCTAGTACATCTGGAGGGGAGGGAGAAGTCAAGGGAGGTCCTAGTCATCTATTCTTAGTAAAACTTCCATTACAAGGATGGAATTAAAGTTTGGGTGCCTAGAGGCCAGATGTTCTAAAGATAAGTTATAAACCTTTTCACATTTTGTTAAAAGTTTCAACTGAGACATAGAATATAGACAATATCAAGCTGTACTCATTTGAACCTGGAGATGCAACTCAAAAGATGTCACAAAAATTTAAAACAGGAAGAAAACATAAAAGTGTCATTAGCAGCTGCTTCATAATTATTTGTTATTTAATTTTGTTTTTTCTTGTAACATTCTGTATTTTTAGTTTTTGTTTTCCAATAAGAATGTAATTTTTAAAAGATAGAGCTTGATTTCAAATTATTTTACATATTGAATATAGAGTTACACTATCTTCTACCTCAAGGAAATTCCTTTGGAAACTACAAGCATCTTAAAAAAAAATAAAACTTCCTGTAAAGAATTAGGTGATTAAATTAGTAGTATGCAATAATAATTAGAATTCCACAGTTAGAGTTGATGAGTTTGGCCTTTTAGAAATCGGACTTTACCCTGTTTTAGTCTTGTAATTATGAACTTTCACAGGTAGAACAAAATGTGGGATGCTCCAGTGGCACTATGCCTTGATTAACACCCTGGAGGTCTAAGCTGAAGTGCGGATTAACTATCTTGGTAAAGGACAACAGCTTACATGTACAGAAAACTTGAATTTCTTCAGTTTGTAGAAGACAACTGAATGAATAGCTCCTAAATATCTTCTCTATCTTAGATGGGTGAAAGCAAATGAAATTGAAGAAGGAATATGGATGGGGGGGGTAATGTCAGAAAGGACCACCAATGGTAATATGCTTTGCATTTTCAAATTAACAGATTCATACCATTATTTGATATTAGTGGGGGGTAATGAAAGAACAATGGGAAGCCACCATTCTTGAGCAAGTATCAGAACATGAGCTTAATGCTTCTCTAAGTGTGCTTGTTTTCTCACTGGACCAACATTTTGTCTCTGGGAAGGCGATAGCCTTCCCCTGAACAGATGAGAGAGCAGGAGCATGTATGTGCGTGTGTGTCTGTATTACCAGCTTTCTCTCCAATTTTTAGGCAGTCCATTACTTAAAGACAGATTACACACATGGCTGTACCACCATAGGTAGCAGGGACAGCTTGTGGCAGAATCTTAGGCATTCACTTGGTAAATAACTAGTTGGATGGATAATGTACTGACAGCCTGTTGATTTTGGTATTCTCATCTCAAAGTGCAAAAATTATATTTCTATGAATTGTTTTTAGTTAAAATTTACATTATATGAAGTAAGCAGTTTTAAAACTTTCCCAGTGATGCTTATTACATTCCCATTGTCCTGCAACCAACTCTTTGATTTCGAAGACTTCTCCATCACTCTAAAAGGAAACGTTCTTACCACAGTGCTGGTCCTCATGACAATTTCCCATGGTCACTATTAAG
Source organism: Geosciurus inauris (assembly GCA_004024805.1). Taxonomy (NCBI): domain Eukaryota; kingdom Metazoa; phylum Chordata; class Mammalia; order Rodentia; family Sciuridae; genus Geosciurus; species Geosciurus inauris. The sequence continues at coordinate 61,309 of PVHX01002376.1, forward strand.
CTATGTTCTATTTCATTGATTTACCTGTTCTGGATATAAATGGTATTATTAAATACGTGTCATTTCATATCTGGCTCTGCTTTAACTGAGCATCATAATTTTGAGGTTTATACACATTACAGCATATGTAAGTACTCTTTTTATGGATGAATGAAATCCATTACTTGTATATACTACAGTTATTTACCCATTATTCTTTAATGAACATTTTGGCTATTCTCAAATTTTTGGCCTGCTGTCAATAGTGCTGCTATAAACATGTATGTACCTGTATTTTAGTCCTGCTTTCTGGTATTGATAGAAACATAAGAGTAATTTTGAGTAAATTATGGCAATCCTATGTTTAATATTTTGAGAAATCACCAAACTTTTCCACAGTGATTGAACTATCTTACTTTCCCATTGAAAATGCATGAGATTTCTGATTTTCTTTTCCCACGTCCTTGCTAACACTTGATATTTTCCTGTTTGTTTTGTTTTGACTTTTATCTATTCTAGTTGGTATAAAATGGTACCTCCTTGTGGTATATTGTGGAATTGATTTGCATTTTCTCAATAAGTACCAATGTTGAACATGTATTTCGACTGGTGTTTGGTCATTTCCATGAGATTTCTGTAGGAAGAAGTAATCATTAATAAAACTTAGGGAACAAATCAACTTAATTCCTCTAATGAATTTTAGCACTATTTTAAGAAAAGGGCCTACTAGAGGCCCTTTGCTGAAATGAGAAACCTGGAATTGTCCTGGGCATTTCCATCTTCTGGGTTCCATTCAAACCAGCAGTAACTCCTCCTAGGCATGAAGCCATGTCATGTTCAAATACACTGTTCTACATTTCTGCTGTTGCTAATCCAGTGCAGTCCAATGTGATCTTCTCACCAAGACAGTGGCCTTGATTTCCATGTTTCACGGAGCATCCTTATTTTGAGCCAAAAAGTGCATCCTGATGGTCCACTGCGTAATACCTACTACACTCTTCATGTTGCCCTTGTGCAGGAAAAAGAGCTGCATGCCACGTTTTTTTACTTGGTGTCACTTAATATGTCAGGAACATATGGAGCCATTGTTTCCCTGGACACTTTGTCCGAAAAGTCCAGCATTTTTCCAGTTGAGTACCTTCTTAACAGCATTTTCTGATGCTGTTACTTGGGCCAAGAAAACAGCTCCAAACATGACATGGATAGATGCATTTATTGGCTCTCCAATTCTATTGTCTGAGCAAGCCCTCGATGGTCAGTCTATTCTCAATCGCAAGCAACACATTCATTGCCTTGAGTGTTTGTCGCATTCAAATTATACTTAAGCATTTAATACTCATGTATTATCTGCCTTCATGTATTTGCCTTAATGTAAGTTCATTTATGGCACGCAGGGACTATTGACTATGGTATATCCTATGTCTCACACGTAGCTGATACTCATGATAACATTAATGAATGCATAGCTGTGTGTTCAAATGATTACAGTGGTACTTGGAGTTCAGTGGGCTGTCCTATAGAAAGGCCTAAATTCTTTTCCAAGGAAATGACTGAAAAATTCAGCCACATAGTGTCAGTAGGGAGTAGTCCTGGATTCTCAGTGCTATTTCCACAGAGGAATGTAACTCTCCTATTGTCAACAAGCAATCCTCCTTGCAATCCTTGGGTTGTGTTGAGTGGCAAGACTGAGAGGCAGGTAATGGAGGTGACTAGAGCTGGTTACAGAAGGAAAGCTCATTCTCTTATCATGGTCTCTGCACAGCTGTGTGCTGCCATTCAGGAGTCTGTGTTTTCTTTCTACCTCCGTGTCTAGTGAGAGGCTCTAGACCTATTGATGTGAAAACCATCCATACAGCTGTGGAAGAAATGTGATTAAATTGTTAGAATAGCTCAGGCTCTTAAGTTGGAAAGGAGTTTGGAGGCTGTAGTGAATTCCTGAAGCACCTGAGGTGGAATTACACATACGAGTGAAAACTGTGTTCATACAAGCAAATCATACGCTGGACTCCTTTGTGTTAGATATTTTCACTGGCTAGAAACATAATTTTTCTAACATGTTAAGGAAGGCATTACTTGAACTATGGCTATTTGCTCATTAGTTTTCATCAGACATATATTTTGAAATTGGGGGGGGGTGTCTAATGGACTCTTTTATAATAATTGTTCCTTGGAAGAATGTTTTGAAGCATGTTACTTCTTAAGAGTAGGCTTGTGAGGTTGTCATGCAGAACATTTGCTCCATACTTGAACAAACTAATGAAGTAATTTCTTCTTTAGGCTGTCAGGTACAGCATCCTAATTCATGATCCCAATCCTAGCTCTGTGATGGAGGATGGGAAGATGTGAATTAGCATCACGGTTTTCAGTTGGTGTTGCATCGTAGAATTTAAACAGTTCAGTAGATGAAGAAATTGCAGAAGCAAAGAACTTAGGAATCACACATGGACTCAGAAAACTAAAATCTAGGCAGATCTCTGAGGAAACAGAATTTTTGAAAAAGAAGTATGTGTATGTACACACAAATACTGACGACTTCTGAGAAACAAATCCTGTTTAAGGCCAAGATGGATTATTTTCAAACACGTACACAGGTTTGATGTTCCAGGATGTGGGTTAAATGGTATTATCTGGATTAATATTTTCAACAAAGCCAAGTTTTTATTATTTTTTAGTGGTATTGGGGATTGAACCCAAGAGCACTCTATCACTGAGCTGCCTGTTCCTTTATTCTGAGACAGGGTCTCACTTAGTTGCCCAGACTGTCTTTGAACTTGTGATCCTCCTGCTTCAGCCTCCCAAGGAACAGATCTTATAGGTGTGCACCACCACACACGGCTAGAAATATTTTTAACATTTTTAAAAACTGGTACTAGGAATTGAACCCAGGGGTACTTAACCACCGATCCACATCCCCAGTCTGTTTTTGTTTTGTTAGGTAGGGTCTAGCTTAGTTGCTGAGGTTAGCTTTGAATTTAGGATTCTCTTGCCTCAGCCTCCCGGGTCTCTGGGATTACACGCACGTGCCCCTGTATCCAATATAAGGCCAGATATAGATGACCAAAAGGAGGCAAAGTAAAACCGCTGATTAAGGCTTTATTGATGTACTCTTGGGCGAGACTCCTCAGCCCAACAGAGCGGGTCTGGGAGAATCACCATGCACATGCTTGGCAGGATAGAAATTTTATGGGCTTAGGGCAGGAAGGAGAGGACTTGGGGCAGGAAAAGGAGGTTTTTGGAGTCCCGTGTCCCCTCCTGGGGTTGGTCAGGGGATCCTGCTGAGATCTGTGTCCTTCCAAAATGGGTCAGAGATCTGCTGATTGTTAGGAGATGCCATTACTGTTTACGTGTCAGCATCTGATTGGTTGGTTTTTTTGTGTGGGGGCGCTGCTTGATGCTTCCTTCCCTTTGGTTGTCTTAAACCGACCTAACATCCAACAGGTTTTATTTTTATTTTATTTTTTTAAATATTTTTTTTGTTGTGGATGGACACAATGTCTTTATTTTATTGCTTTGTATGTGGTGCTGAGGATCGAACCCAGGCCTCACACATGCGAGGCAAGCGCTCTACCACTGAGCTACAATCCCAGCCCCCAGGTTTTATTTTTAATAAAAGTAATGTCTGTGCCTTTAAACGACTCCATAATTTATCATCTTGACATTCTCTAGTTTTGAGTATAATTTTATCATTCAATTTTGGTTTAAACTTCCGAAATTTATGTACAAATTGGGAGACACATGTATATTTTCTCTTGAACACACGTTACTTTCTATAGACATTCTTTGGTTTTGCCATTTAAGTATATTGTATAAATCTTCTGTCTCAAATGAGTTTTCTCCATTTGTTTTTTTTGGGTGTTGGTCATATTATATTTTGTAAATGAGTCATCTGTTTTTAACCACTGTGACATAAATGGCCATTGAGACTTTTTTAAAGAAAAAAATATGTGCAGTTACAAATAATACTGCATTGAATACCTTTAGGTATAAATATCTTCATGTTAAGGATGTATCATTGTATCATCACGGTACATTTGGAGAAGTAGAATGACTTGGTTGCAACATAAGTACATATGTAGTTAACTATTGCCACATTGGGATGCAAAAATTGCTGTAACCAGAAGACCTGACAAAAATAATTACAGGAGGAAAAGTCAACTTAGGGGACACACAGTTTCAGAGGCCTTAGTTCATAGATGGCAGAATCCCTTCTGGGGGCCCAAGGTAAGGCAGAATATTATGGCAGAGAGTAAGGTAGAGGAAAGATGGTACAGAACATCATACCAGAAAGCAGAGAGAGACTCCCCTGGACCAGAGACAGAATATATTCCCCAAAGTTATGCCCCCAGGGACCCACCTCCCCTAGCCACACCCTACCATCCTTCAGTAACCACCCAGTTAATCCCATCAGGGGATTAATGCACTGATTGGGCCAGGGTTGTCATAACCCAGTCATTTCACCTGGAAACCTTCTTTTGTTGTCTGCACATGAGCTTTTGGGGGACATTGCCCATCTAAACCACAATAAGAGTATTTTGCATTTTCCCAAGCATCCTGAATGCCTGGTTCTATACAGTCATCCACAGAAAGTGTTTACTCATTTTAAAAAATTCTGTTCAGATTGATGCAAAATGGTCTCTCACTGCTACATTAGTTGACACTTAACCAACTTTCAGTGATTTTTAAAAAATTTTTTTCATAATTCTTATTGCAACTTTATAATGTATCTCAATATGTATATATGTATCTCCATGTTCTATTGAATTTTTGGTAGCTATTCCTTTAATTTGAAGAATTTTTTTGTTACTGTCTTGCTTTTGTATTTTAGGGATATTAATCTTTTGCCTAGGGTATGTATTACAGTGGTCCACATGTTTTCCATAGCCTTTTGAATTTATCATGGGGTTTTTTCCAATGCAAAATATTTGTTTGGAGTATAGCTCAATAGCATAGAACTTGCCTAGTGAGTGTGAGGCCCTGGGTTCAAACCCCAGTATGGTTTTAAAAAAATTTGTTAAAATATTCACTTTTATGTAGTCAAACTTAACAGTCTGGATTTCTGGGTCATAATTAGCATTTTTACACCCTGGTTTAATGGAAATTCATCCATAGTTTGTTCCTCTTGTACTTTTAGGATTTATTTTTACATTTAAGTCCCTGATTCATTTGGAATTGATTTCTGCATGTGGTGTATGGAATGAGCCTAACACTATCTTCTTGAAATTTACGCTTAGTTTGGTTTGTGGATATTGTTTTTGCAAAAGTACTGAATTGTCTAGCATTATTTGTTTCTCTCTCCCTGCCCCTGCTCCAGTAATTTGAGATGTCCTATTTATTACATATTAGAAGTGTTGTCATATCCATAGTTGGGTTGTAAATCTGAATTGTTTCCAGTCACTGGCCTATATGTTATTCATATACTGCTATCACATTGCTTTGATTAGAGTTTTTTAGGATGTTTTAATAAGTGGTAGAGTTAGTTCCCTGAAGTAGTTTCTTTTTAGTTTTTAATATGTCTGCCTGTCATAGGTTTTTTTTTCTTTTCCCCATATGCACTTGAATACAACTCTATAAAAATCTGTCTTGATGTTTTTGTTGGGATTGTGTGAAGTGTACAAATTAATCTATGAAAAACAGATTTTTCTGACATTAAAACACTGTCTCAGTATAAAGACTGCTTTGCTCCTTTTCAGGATTCCTATCTTGTTCAGTAATATAAAAGGATTTTTTCTTTTGTATTTCTCATTGCAAAAATTATTTGCTCTGTTGTATAACTGGCTATTCTATATGTAATTGAAGATATTTTTCCATAGTAATATTGTTTTGGTACTCTACTTTTTTTCTTGTATTGGGGATTAAACCCAGAAATGGTTTTCTACTGAGTTACATCCCCAGCCATTTTTAAAAATTTGTTTATACTTTATTTTGAGACAAGGTCTTGCTAAGTAGATGAGGGTTACCTCAAATTCACTATCCTCCAGTCTCTGCCTCCAAAGTTACTGGAATTAGTTGTGCACCACTGCACCAAATACTTCCATCATTTTTAATTGAGTTAATTCTATCATTGATATAATTTTCCAGCTACGTGCTCATATAAGTAAAAATAAATGTTTGTTTCCTGTTTTTCCACGTTTTCTTTCATAAGAAAGTTTGATGCCTCTGCATGGTTTTTCTTTTGCAAAGAAAATGGCTAATATTGAAAACCATCCTGATATTAGTAGAGATTATTTCGTTTTTCACTTTTCCCTGACCTAAGTGGAAATGTCCTTCATGGTTCTAGATACAATAACTTACTGGAATTAGGACTAAGGAACATTATAATGTGTCAAAAGATCGTGCTTTTGTTTTCTTAAGTCTTTCAAATTAAGAATGGAGCACTTAGGGAGGCTGAGACAGGAGAATCACAAGTTCAAAGCCAGCCTCAGCAATGGTGAGGCACTAAGCAACTCAGTGAGACCCTGTCTCTAAATAAAATGAGTAGGGCTGGGAATGTGGCTCAGTGTTTGAGTGCCCCTGAGTTTAATCTCTGGTTCCCCTCAAAAAGTTTCATATTGATATTTATAAGTAATATTTTTTTGTAATGTCATAAAATTCAGTTACATATACTGTATTAGCTTCATCTAAAATTATAAATGTTTCCTTCATTTTTACTGCTGAGGAAGAACATAGCATTGGTGCTCCTTAAGTTATAGATGATGGGTAGAATTTCTCCAAGGTAGTAACCAAGTCTCGTGCTTCATTTTCCCTGTGTGTGTGTGTGTGTGTGTGTCTTTGTGTCTTTCTCTCTCTGCGTGTGTGTATGTATGTATTTTCTTAAAAACTGTACAATTTTTTTAAAAGAAAATTGATCTATTGAAGGTTTTTAGCTTCCTATTTATAAAGGGATCATTCCTTATGATGTGTTTTAAAAGATGGGAATTTCAAGGTTTTCAGGGTTTTCTTGTTTATCTGAGTTGTCTGCACAGTAGTAGTCTCTTTCAGTGGTGTAAAATATTTCTTTTGTTCTTAGCCCTTTCTTATAGATTCTGTCAATTTTTGAAATTGATGTTATCTGTTTTTAAGTGAAGTTATTCTCATTGGTCTGGACTCTTACTTTTCCCCTTATTTTTTTTTTTTTTTTCACTTGGGTGTTCCTTTGTTTTACAAGCTGGATACATTCTTCTTTTTGATTCCTTCATTTACACTGAAAAATGTTTACTGCTATAAATTGTCCCCTTGTCACAGCATTAAATGAGCCCACAGGTGGTAATATGTAGTGTTCATGTTTTTAGACAGTATATTTTAGTGATTTCCTCCTTTGAGTCAATTGAGTTTTTATATCAAATTCCAATTAAAGAGCTTATGTATTTTTGGCAATACCTCATAGTTTCATTGCATTATGACAAAATGGCTTTTTATATTTTTATTGTGGAGCTTAGAAATATTGTCAGTGTGACAATATATGATGAATTATAAAAATTTTATTCTTGAGGAAAGAAGTATTTTTTATATTAATACATAAATTTCAAAATACATTCATAAAATGAACATGGCATCAGTGCTCTTCATATGTTCTTCATAAAATCTTAACGTATTCTTCAGGTTTATTGTCTTGATTTTGTTGTGATATCCTTTTTGTCCACTTGGTCTTGTGCTGAGAGTGGCGTATTTAAGAATGGTACAATGTCTGAGTGCTTCTACAATTTCTCTTTGTAGCTCTTGGGGTTTTGGCTTCATACTGGCTACTGAACTTAGTAAGAGTAATACTTTCATTGTTGATTGTCACTGATTGCATCTAATAGTATTTTGTCCCATGTTGGCATCAGCTGATCATCTTTATCCAATTATCCTTACATAATGCTTATCCTTACATAATGCTTTTCATTCTACAAAGAAGACATACTAACCTATATACAAGAAAGCTTCCACCTTCATATCCCCAGGGATAGCAAAATTCTTACCTAATTACAAATAAGAAGAGAGTATAAAAAGAAAGGCATAAATAATAAAAGCAAAGGCTTCCAACATTAATATAATAAAGAACAAAGAAATTTCCCAGTTTCAGTATATTAGAGACTACCTTAATATTTTATAGTGGAAAATAGGACCCCTACCACAAGGGGTGCAGGGAAACCTAGGAATAAAAATTAAAAGCTGTATATAAATTATTAAATAACCTTGCAGTTGATCTGAATAAAGATAAGGAAACAATAAATTAGAATTAAGATAAATCTATATCACGGATTAAAGCAGAGAACTAAAAGACATCTCAAACCACCATCATTAGGATTGTAAAACTAGACTTTCCAAATATTTATTTTGTCCTTCTATAACAGGCAGCCATTGAGAGGATTAAAAAGAAAAAAAATTGGAGTTGATGTTTTAGTCAGCTTTCTCCCAGTGCTGTGACTAAAGGACCGGACTAGAACAATTTTAAAAGAGGAAAAGTTTGATGGCTCACTGTTTCACAGGTCTTAGTCCATAGAAGGCCAGCTCCATTCCTAGGGGCTCTAGGTGAGGCAGAACATCATGGCAGAGGAGTGTGGCAGAGGGAAATGGCTCACACGGTGATCAGAAAGCAGAGAGAGAGTTTCTACTCCACAGATAAAAAAATAGATACCCCAAAGCCATGCCGTCAAGTCCCACCTTCTCCAGCCACACCTTACCACTTCAGTTACACTAAGTTAATTCCTGTCAGGGCATTAATCCACTGATTGAGTCAAGACTCTTACAACCCAATCATTTCTCCTCTGAACCTTTTTGCATTGTCTCTCATGTGAGCTTTTGGGGGGCATCTCACATCCAAACCATAGCATTATGACATACCTTATTTTTTTATAAACACTTAGGACGTATCTTCAGATACTATTAAATATTTATATGTATAATATTCACTATTTATACGGATTCATATGTATTTTTACAAGGCCATCCCAAAGTTAGCACTAACTAGTAGATAAACAGGAACAGACCAAATTGAGAAATATAGAGCATCTTAAAAGATGTAGAAACATACTGCAAATGGGAGTCATGCCTGCTCCAACATGGAGGTAGGGATGACCTGGCTCAAGCAAGAGCAAAGATGACACTGGGCTTTAGAGGCTGCCCTTTGTCACTGTGCTGAGCTCAACTTGGAGCTCTCTTGGAGAAGCTGCCCATGGGGTGTCATGCTGTTTTGTTGCAAGTAACAGCTACATAACATTTTCAGAAAATTCCTTGTGAATTGCAAAAATGGGTGAAGTGGAGACAAGCCAATAAGCATATTATCCTCACAGCATGGGTTTTTGGGGATATCTTAAGCAACCATGATGCAGGAAAAAAACATTAAAAAGTTTCTTGAACATACTTATTTTTTACCACAATCGTGTACAAAGTCAGGACATACACAAGTTGAGCATGGTAGGGACTGGATTGATGAAATTGTTTAAACTAACACACTTTAACATCTTCTAGATTTAATTAGAAGAAGCAAAAAAACTATTTCAACCTTTAAAAAATGTTTGTAAAAGATCAGAAGCCAATAAAGCTTATTTATAAATACACTTTTGGGGGCTTTGCTTTCCCTTTAAAACTGCATTTCAGATTCTGAAAAGAGGTTTAAATGTTAGGGTTTTAAGGTGAAACCAAAAGATGTCAGTGGTAGTTATTGTTAAATATTTATAAGCCCACTGGTAAGGACAAATCATTTTCTTAATCTATTTCACTAATAGAAATTATTTATAAGTACATCATTAATTATTTAGATTTTCCTGGTATTATGTTTGCATTAATAATTTAAAAATATATAATTATCTATTAAATCATCTAAATATGATTTAACTTCATTTATCTTTTGTAACACAAATAGCAAGTTGATCATTAACAAGTCACATAAAACAAGGTATGCCACTATAACAAATGGGTGTTTAGAAAGAGGAGTGACAATAGTTTGCTTATCTTTTTTTATTCAATATTTGTGTGGTATAATTAATAATCTTCAGAAAGTTTCTGGAGTTTCTGGCCTGTAGTCTTTTGTCTACTAGTTAGTTCATACCCCTGAGGTCTCTGGCATACAGAAAACGAGTATCTTTCTACAGGTTGCCAATTAACTCAATGTCCTCACAGCCCAAAGCACCTCCTCATGTAGCAGGTAGACTGATTTTGTTCTCCGGGCAGCATTAAACATCTTCCCCGAGAGCAAATGAATGCTGAACAAGATGTTATCATGGCAGCCTTTTCCTTGCTCAGTTATTGACATCACCAAGTACTTCCAGAGTGTCACAGTCCTGAAGTTATATCCAAAGTGAATGTGGGACTAGGTTATGGCAGCCCTAGAAAAACAATACATAGGACTAAGCAATTGTTGGAAGTCTTCATCCCAAACCCTGGGTGGCATTCTGGGATTACACTTTTGTTCCCACTCAGGGTCCTCACATTTTATCTTATTTATTTATTTATTTTTGGTACTGGAGATTGAACTCAGGGGCACTCGACCACTGAGCCACATCCCCAGCCCTATTTTGTGTTTTATGTAGAGATACAGTATCACTGAGTTGCTTAGTGCCTCGCAGTTGCTGAGGCTGGCTTTGAACTTGTGATTCTCCTGTCTCAGCCTCCCTAAATGCTGGGATTACAGGGTCCTCAAATTTTGAGCAAGTCTTGGAGAATGCGTTCTGCGTTCTCTACAGAACATAAACAGAATTGAAGGTCCAGGCTTTAATTGTTTGCCATTTTGGCTTTGAACAACAATATCATTTTTATTGCTTGGTTAATGAAGACAGCTTATGCAAATAACCTCCTTGAATGCTTTATTAACAGTGTTTATCCAAACTTTCTTGACAGCTTGGGTACCACAGGGTGTTCAAGCTAATCTGAAGGTTAAACTCCCTGTGGAGTTCTACTAGAAAACTTTGACACAATCCCATTCTGGGACTCTTAGTAAAGAAACTTTTTCTTTGACATTTTCAGAAGCTTGGCTTTAGGCACAATATCAATACTTCTTTACATATCCATGTCTACATTTATTATATAATCGTATAGAATAAATATGCTAAGTATTGGAGCCTCAATTTTACTAAATGAATGGTGATGTTCAGTGAAAATCTTGATCTTGATGCTTCTACAATTTTCAAAACTGTAAATAGTATGCACAGCTGTTTACTGATTTATAGTAAGGCAATTTTAGGTTACAAATGTGGGGGAAAAAATTAACTGCTTCCACAGCAAGATGACCCAAGGGAACACTTCAGGACAATGGGAACAACTGTGCATAAGAAACAGGGCTCATGGCAATATGTATGTCTTTTTAATTTGAGGATTATGTTGGAAATGAATCATAATCTCCAAGGTGAACGAGTGCTTTTGCTAAAGTACTTAACCCTAACTATGAATCTAGCATAAATTATGTGATTGTTATTAACTGGTATTTAACTTCCCTGCACTTTTAACACTTACTATATTGGAAAAAATTTTTTTTTAAAAATCCTACTCATGGGTGATTAGAATATTCTCTCATATTACTGTTTTAAAATCATGTGTGTTGAGTACTCACCAACATATCAATTATTTAGTCATTAAAAATGTGGATGAGAAGTCATTATAGTAATAATTAGGACTCAGTCCAACAAGTGGAAAAGGAAATTCCCTAAATTGCAGCACTGAGCTATGGAAATGGCATTAAATTGTCCGTCTCATAAAAGAAAAAAATTTTTCCACAGCAATTCTCTATGGCAGTTTAGTGTATGTAGCAGAAGCAACTGTGCTTGGAGATGAAACATTTGGGTAATCAGTCTGTTGTATCAATAGAAAATTCTCTGAACTCTTGTCCAGTTTTTGAATAATTAATGACTGATTGCCATTTTGTGTGATTCAGCAAAGTTCATCATAGGGACCCCAAAAACTGCGAGAATGACATGCTTCAGTCTTTCAAGTTATTTCTAGATACAACTCTTCAAAGTGTTGGGAAGGTAGAATAACTATTAAATGTGTGAATTTGTTGCTGCTTAGATACTATCACAAATGTCAAATAAGCCTTCTCTCTAGGGGGAAAAATGTGTTTTATTTAGAAGTCCGAAATTGGTATGAACATCTCCATCTCTCCACAAGCTTGCTTTCAAGGAAAAAAAGTAACCTAATACTTGTGAGTTAAAAAGACAATATTGTATTATCTATATCAACAGTGGAAAATTTTCAGTGCAGGTCGATTCCTGAAACAATGAGATAAGAAGCAATGATATAAGTACACAATGCAACAATGTTTTTCCCTGGAAATTGATTTTTAGAATTGTTAGCAGATGATTAGAGGTTATATTGGTAGGAATGGGAGGGACAATTGGGCAGCCACTGACTCTTGCATGATAAAAATCCAAATGGCTCTAGAATTCTCCACCTCCTCTCTGAATGTAGAGATTGAGGCTATTAAAAAGTACTGTAAACTGTAACTATAGTTTTCTTCAGTGTGTGTTAGAACATGGATGTGAAGGTATGCTTTTCATGGAATGCTTTTCTGTCTTAAATTTTTTTCCATGGGATTTATCTACTTTAAAAATACAAATTGATTTTTTATATAAAAGTCAGACATTAACGTAAATGTCCCAGTTTGTAAATATTGAAAACTAATTTTTAAATTATTTGTGTCATATGTCTGAACAAGGGATGTATGAAGTGTACTCTCCAAATGAAGAGCTCCACTGTCTATGGGCTACTAGTTGAAAAACTCCAATTTAGATTAATATGATACTTATTCCCATGAACAGGGAATAAAATTTGAAAATACTTCTCAGTATGCTTTGTGGTAGCAAGTAAATGAAGAATTGCCTTCCAGCATGTGTAAAATCAAGGTGAATATAATCAAAATAGTTACAAATGATTTATTCTATCTGGAAATTGGCCAGAATGGGCAGACACCAGAACAAATAAATACATAGATACATCAACCAGTAAATTGTTGCTTTGTATCTATACCTATATCTCACATATAGCTCATCTATGGGGATGAATTATAGTTTATACTTAGCATATGAACTTTAGTAATCAAAAGAAATTATTGAGTAACTCCTTTTGGTTTGATAGTACTGTCTGATCATCACTACTCCTGTTACTTCCTATCCATCATCATGCTATGGGTCTCACTGTCAGGATCTTACACTAATTATATCATTTAATCCTCATGACAATTCCAGAATAGACCCAATTCATCCCATTTTAAAGGGAAGGAAAGTGAGGCTTATTAAGATTAGGTAATTCACTAGTGTCCTAGAATACCAATAATAAAGTCTGTCTCTAACCATTTCACTTATTATTTTGCATACTAGTAGCTCAGAGGAACTGTATATTTCAGTTTATCATCAGAGGGTATTAAAAAAAAAAAAGCCAGTGTATAGATAACCTTTGAGTAAGCATACACTCCTGGGTTCTCAAAAGCCACTCCTTTACATCTGGTTCAATCAGTATTACCAGAGATTAAGATTTTTCTTTATTGCTTCTTGATAATGCCCTCTAAAACTGGCAGAAAAGTCAATGGTAGCAAATAGTAAAAGGATCTATTCTGTGTGTGGCATGACATGTTTTTTTCCTTGATCATGATGCTTGTAGACAGTGTAAATATATGTGTGAAATTGGGGATGCATTTGAACTTATATTCCTGTTCTTGTTTAAACTGGAGGATTTGGGGAAGGCAATTCTATACAAATCCTAAATTAAGTGATCCTATTATTGTCTTCTATGGTAACACAAATCTGACTCCTCCTTAGTATAGACTCAAATTTAAAGTTATTGTGCATTACGTATTACGATCTTTTCAGCTTTCTTTTCTAAACTGAATGGCTATCTTACATATACCAGTGGATTTTACATGTTTGCATATATGCCTTGTATTGGGGCTATACAAATATCCTTCTGATACTATAATTCACCATGGAGGATTCAAAGTTCATTGTGAGTTGATAACAGTTTGTAGGATGAGGATCAATATGATAGGTTGCATTCTTAAGTTTTCAGTTGCTTCAATACTAAAAGTAATAAGCAGAGAAATAAGATTCTTAAACAGAAGAGGTAAAGCAAGTTTATTAGTTTTCAGTTACTGAATGAAAATTGTTATAAGCTGATTTTTTTAAAGACTTGATACCATTTACACTACACCATCTGTAGGTCAGAAGCCTATTCACACAATCACAGCACCTGCTGCTGAGGGTTTCATCAGACTGCCATCAGAGTGCTGAGTGGAAGATGTATTTTCATCTAAGTCTCGGCATCCCCTTGCAGTGTCGTTGGTTGACGGCAGCAATCATTTCCTTTTGACTGTACCAGTGATGGCCTCATTTGCTTGCTGGTTGTTCCAAGCTGGTAGACAGCCCAGCATCCTGTACCTCTGAGCTGGTCCAAAATGTGCCTGCAACTGAGTCTTTTAAATTTCTTAAATCTTTGACCTTCAGACCTTCTTTTTATAAGGGCTTGCCTTTGTGCTTCAGGCCCACTCATATACAGGTAAGAGGAATTAATCTGTGTATACTCAGGGGCAGACCTGTTAGAAGGTGCCGTAGATTCTGTATAGTACAGCTAGAACCCCATAAAAACTGCTAGTGGTTTTTATTTTCCAGCAGTAAAATGTTATTCTGTTTGGTTTTGATTGCTCCATGATAATCTTTCATATAGATTTGAAAATATAGAAATTTAATTGTTGTGTGGGCCCATTGATACACACTTTTTTAAAAAGTCCAATATTCTTATTTGGGGGAGGTACCAGGCATTGAGCTCAGGGGCACTTGGCTTGTGAGCCACATCCCCAGCCATATTTCATATTTTTATTTAGAGACAAGTTCTCACCGAGTTGCTTAATGCCTGCTTTTGCTGAGGCTGGATTTAAACGTGCGATCCTCCTGCCTCTGCCTCTCAAACAGCTGGGATTACAGGCATGTGCCATAGTGCCCGGCCAAGTCCAATCTTTTTAAGGAGAGTATTTTACATTTTATAAAATAAGTTTTGCCATATCTAGGAGACCTAGTGAACAGAAAGCTTTTTCTTCTTATGTTATATCCAGACATGAATTTGATTAGGGTTGACATTCAGGAATTTCCTGGGTGGCACAATACATTTTCTATACAGGCTTAAAGTTAAATATTTCATTCAATGAATTAGTTACATTTTGTATGACACTTTGAATAACCACTATTGATTTTTGATTACATTAATATCTATATTTATGCAGCCATAAATAAAGTTTATGGCACTGTAATTGATAAGACTATTAGTGCTACCAAGTTGTAGAACTTGCAATTACACTGCTATGAGTGTAATTT
Source organism: Geosciurus inauris (assembly GCA_004024805.1). Lineage (NCBI taxonomy): Eukaryota > Metazoa > Chordata > Mammalia > Rodentia > Sciuridae > Geosciurus > Geosciurus inauris. The sequence continues at coordinate 76,539 of PVHX01002376.1, forward strand.
ATAGTTACAGTAATAGTTTATAACTTGTATTTCAAAGCTTGAATCCATACAACAATCGTGTTTTGAACTCAAACTATTTGAAAATCTTCTCTGCTTCTAACATTGAAGCAATTGAACACTTAAGAATGGGAACTCATGATTTTTTAAAGCAAACTGGTTCATGTTTTTAAACATGAACTGATAAATGTAATTTTGTAAATGAATTATTTAATTAGCAAGGATAAAAACTATTTTTTTCTCATGGAACTTAGTCTGCTTAATTTTCTGTTGTTGCTGTTGCTTATTTATTATTTTCAAGATCGTCCTGGCATAAGATGGTGGGGAAAAAAATACAAGTGAAACTGATATTTAGCAAATCCTTGCCTTGGGAGCTTCTTAATTTTTCCCTGGTAAAAATCTAGTAGGTATTTAGTAAATAAGGCTTTAGGATTCCCCTAGGATAATTTGTAATTATATGGATTGCCAACTTTTAATATCCAGAGTTCTTACTTTTTCCTTGGTTTTTATGTCTGTTTTTTGGAGTAATGAATGTTATTTCTATCAGATAATTTATCAACAAAAGGGTAATTTCTTTTTTGCCAATTCATTCTTTACTTCATGGAAGCCATCCTACCCTGCAACAAAGTGAAACTATGATTTTCATAAAATCAAATGTTTGAATAAGATGCATAAATCTCAGCTCCTCTAAATGGTGGTAATAATCTACCCCATCATACCATCCCATTGTGGGAACTCTCTCTTAAAATTCTTCTCCTTTCCCAAGTGACTAAAACAAATGTAATCTCTGACTTTTGGTTTTTTCCTTCCAAACACTATTTGAAATTTTGTTGGTTTTGCTAAATAATTGTAGGAAGGAAAACACCAACCCCCATTACTTTAAAAAAAAAAAAAAAAAGACATGTTTCTTCTTTTGAAAAAACATACCCCAACAATGTGACTTTTATTTTTTTTTAAACTTAATGTTAAGAAAATGTTTAAAAGAGTAAAATAGAGATTGCAGAAGAGTGGGATGTTTGAATTTAACATATGTAAATCTGTGCTGCCTGGTACACTGGTAATTTTATTTATTCTGTAGTTGGCTACTTATAGAAAAATCTATAGACTAATTTGGTTTACAAATTTTCTAATTCAAAAATAAATTTAGGGGTGTGAAATTACATATTGCTATTTTCTTTGCTTCCATTATACTGTTCTTTTAATCAGATGATGTTACATATGGAATAGATGTAAGACTAAATTTAACTATTCCAGGTGAATAGCAAGCTAGTGAACAGGTTAACTGTAAAAGAATTATTACTAATACTATTTACTAAATTAAAAATCACACGCTTTGATTTTATTTTGAAAGTCTTATTGGTAATTCTGGGAAAAACAAGGAAAGTAAATAAAAATGTGTAGAATCACATTTGAAATAGAAAAGTCACTAGCTGTATGCATGAGTGTAATGCACATACTAATAAAATATAAGAATATGTATACTCAGCTCTGAGTTTCAGGAATTAAGGCAAAACACAAAGAACTTAAGTAAAAAACATGTTTATTTTATTTCAAATAATACATAACAAATTGCTATCAACCTCGGGACATGCAGTAAACAAGAAAATTGAATGAAATGAACATTTTCAAGAGATATAAAAGGCACTGGTGAGGTTAAGTGTCAGAACTGTCCATTACCCCAAATTTATGTAGTGAGGGTTCATTAACTTCAAACACGGGGATTCATACTCAATAAGATATCACATAGAGTTCCTTTCCATTTACAGTATGTTTCTAAAGGTGAAAACAGCAGGGGAATAAAATTACTTCATTTACCGGAATTACAGCTTCTTTTGTGTAAAACTTTAATCATTTTATATATGACAACCTTATGCTTAATGTTTTTAGAATACTCTTCATAAAACATTATTTAGCAAAATCATACTCTCCCACTGAGCACATTGCTGCTTTCAGTGGCTGTGCTAATCTAGTTTGAATATATGCGGCATTTAATCTTAATTATGATGGTGAAGTCTATACAATGATAATTATTCATTTCACATGCTTTCTCCACTTTATTGTAACTCCTAATTTGCTTAACAAAATGTAGCTTTTAATTAGAACTATGGAATTGTTGGGGCAAGGTGGTGTTCCTGTATTGGTATGTGTGCAGACTTTCTGTTGGTGTGAGAATGAATGCACGTGGAGAGGAAGACGACTGGAGTAAGGAAAGTTCAAGGTCTCCAATTAGAAAGACATAAACTCTCCTGGTGTTTCCTTCCATGTATCATCTTAACATTTTCTGGGTTTCTGCAGTTGAAAATGGAGAAGATGAACCTCATCATTCTAATAATAGATTGTACTTGGTGTCAAAGTCTCTTTAAATACTGTCATGGAACAAAACACACAAAACACCTGTGAATAAAGAGAAGCCATTTGCCTACATCGTAGAGAATGGCCTATGACCATCCTTTGTTCAATGAGCAATTAATATTTCTGTGAAATTTGATATCATGGAAAACTATGTAACATAAACTATGACTTCTCAAAGCTTGGGAAGATATTTACCTAAAGTTGAAATCCTTGGCGTTTTCCAGTGTTTCCCTGATTTCTGTAATTTGTGGATTTTTTTTTAAGTTTTTTTTTTTAGTTGTAGATGGACACACAATATCCTTATTTATTTTTATGTGGTGCTGAGGATCGAACCCAGTGCCTCACACATGCAAGGCAAGCGCTCTACCACTGAGCTACAGCCCCAGCCCTAATTTGTGGATTTTATTATTTAATTTGAACACACATTTAAAATTTTTACTCAAATTGAACAGTTTAAAATTTAAAACTTACAATTTTATTTCAGCCTTCAAAGGAAATTATTTTGAAAACTATTAAATTGTTCATGTATCTATTACTAAAAAACATCTTTTTAAAAATATATATACACCAACATAGAATTCCAGGAATAAAGTCAAGTATTTCTAAACTGTTTTCAGTAAGCTGCACTCAAAAGTAGGTTATTTGGATATTTCATGTACACATTTAGTGTAAACTGAGAAATATCATTAAAAATTACAACCTAAAAGTCCATAAAATTAAGATCCTTTTAAATGAGTTTTGATTTAATGATTTTAATGATTTATTATGTATTATGCATCTAGGATATACACTAATATAGAAAGATTAAAACTACTGTAAAAAATGCAAACAGTTAATTGTAGTGAAGTTATTTTTTCAATTAGATGCTGATATATTTTCTCAAAAAATGAGATTGACTAATAAGTATCCATAATATCATGCTTATGCTTCTAATTCTTATTAAATTCAAATAAAATGGGCAAGTGAATGAACAAAAGGAGTTAGTTTTGTCCTTCGTTGGATTAAAAACTTAGCACAAACATCTACATTTATGATAGGAGGGCTCATACCAATTCTTACAGTGATGTTCTGCTTCTTAGAATGTATTAATGTATGCATTTATTAAGAATTTTTAAAAACCATTGGTAATGTTTAATGTTCCTTACCCCGTTTGTAATCTCATAACTACAGTTTACTGGACTGTTTTTAGTTTTCACATCTAACCACAAGGTAGCCGTCATTATTGTTGCCACTTTATAAATGAGGAAACAAGCATCCAAAATCATCTGAGACTTCAGCCTATGTGTGCTTCCGGAACCTGTTCTCAATTGTCAGTCCTTTTGCTTTCATTTCCTTGTCTCAGCTCTAGGTCTCAAAAACAGTGTCTCACTGAAGAAACTTCATTTCAGAGGTGTACTCTTTGATCCAATTCTTACTCTGTCCTTCATTTTCTTGGATCTCTGTATCCATTTCTGACACTCTTCATGTCGTATCAAAAGAATAGGGGATTGCAATAAGCAACTGAATTTTTGTAAATATTGCTTAAAAATTCTAATAGAAAAATATTTGTCTAAAGATGAATTCTAATGTAAGAGGAGTATATGCATTCAGATTGGAAGTTTTGTCTTCTAATCAATAGATTGGCCTACTCTGCTGTTCTCTGCTTAAATAAATCAAATAAGACACGAGAAGATGGTATATGACTATGTGCACACTCTGCCCTCAAGCTGTGTGTGTTTAAACTTCTCTGAGTTAGCCTAATAATCTCCAGGAGTTTATACAAATATGTGCACCTCAGTTTCTTCAACTGCAAATGTCCAGATTTCAGAGTTTTAAAAATGTTAAGTAAAAAAAGTACACCTGACATGTTCTGAAGTCTGTATTTTTCATTTACTGTCTGCTAAGCCTAGTCCACGTATAATATATCTAACCAAAGACTTAGGACTCAGAATTCAAATATCCTTACTGCAAGAAGTAAGAACTTTTCACATTGATGTGATTGTTTTGTTTTTTAAACTTGGGACTGAATCCACAGGTGCTTTACCATTGAGCTACATCTGTAGACCTTTTTATTTCTTACTTTTAGATAAGTCTTCCTAAGTTGCTGAGGGCCTTGCTAAGTTACCGAGGCTGGCCTCAAACTTGTGATCTTTCTGCCTCAGCCTCCTGTGTTTCTGAGATTAGGTGTGTTGCACCACCATGCACAGTTTATATCTGCTTTAAATACCTTGATCATTAAATTGTTCACACACACAAAATCCTGTTTCAAGAAAGAAAAAGAAATGGTTAATGATACTGAAGGACATTATCCTATCTGTCTTTAATATGGCTATATTCCAAATCCCCTGGATAATTACAAAGCTTGCACTTAATGTTTTTCTTTACAAATCACATAAGCCTGACATCACATAAAATGTAAGAATCCTGGAAATGAAGCACAAAAGATAATAACTTCCCTCATCCTTACTCCCTTTTATCACGTCCTAAGCACCTCATACCCTTATCTTAAAGAGAGAAAAGGCGTGGGGGGGGGGGTCAAACTGTTTATAATCTTCTCACTATATTCACCCATAAGGTCTTCTGTATCTTTAATAACTACTTATAGTTTTGTTCTCGATTCTTGGCTCTTCCCGGTGCAAAACCACTAAGGAGGGAGCGGAGTGGACTACCTAACTAATCTTGAGATGTTCACTTAGTGCTGACTACTTTAAACCAATTTTCTTTCATTGCACTTTTACACCCTGGGGAATTCCCAAAGATTGTGAAGCTCTGTGGAGCTTTTCCGAAACCTAAGCCGGCCTACCCCTTCTGTCTCTGTCTTTGAAATGAAAAGCTCCCGCTTTTTGGTCTGAATTTAGTTCTATTCACGATCTCACCGTGGCACTAAGCTGCTTCTGAAGTTTGCCCCCCACGCAGCTCAGAGTTCTAAAGCCCTGTGGTCCCCTTTTCTCAGCCACTGCTTTTCAGGCCTCTGCCTTCGTGTCTCAGCTTGGCCATTCTGTTCAGGTGTCGCCCAAGGGTGCCGTGTTGTGTGTGATGTCCCCTCAGCTGACCTCCAGGTCTGTAAGGGCCTTGCATCGTCTTTTTTCTTCCTCTGTTTTGTTGCTATGAATGTTTTGGTAGAGCGATTTGCAATTGTTTGAAATAGAATACCTTGCTGTTTTGTAGCATTTCAAAGGAAAAGAGAAAATATCTGTTTGAAAAATTTTAGACTCCTGTTGTCTCATGAGGAGCTCATAGTAACCTATGTTGTAATCAGTCCCCATGTTAGAGCTAAAATCGACCTGTAGTCACAGGCTATGTAGCATAGGATTTCAACTTCATTTTTTGTAGACTTCAAAGTCTAATTTTTTTTTCTAACATGTGGTATTGCTTCTTCAATATTCTTGTCTTTTCCTTAATATCATCGAAGCAGATCCTGAGCTCTGGTGACACTGTAGTATTTTGATGTTTATAGTATCTGGTTGTAGAGCTCAAAAAATACTTGTATTGAGTTAAGGGTAGCATCAAAATTCATAATTTTAATCCATATAAGTATAGTTCTTGATCATTTGGGATCTATTTTTAATAAGGATTTTTAAAAAAACATTTATGTATTTCATATGTGGTGCTAAGGATCAAACCCAGTGCCTCACGTGTGCAAGGCAAGCACTCTAACACTGAACCACAACCCCAGCCCCAATTATTTGGGATCTTGATTACATTTGCTCAAAATGTAATTGAGAGAAATTCTAACTTATATTTCACTGCTTGAATCCATAAAACTTCCTATCCATCATCATGCTATGGGTCTCACTGTCAGGATCTTACACTAATTATATCATTTAATCCTCATGACAATTCAAGAATAGACCCATTCATCCCATTTTAAAGGTAAGGAAAGTGAGGCTTGGTAAGATTAGGTAATTCACTAGTGTCCCAGAATACTGCTCATTAAGTCTGTGTCCTTAACCATTGCCATTGCACATGCTCATGAGTGTTTATGCTCTTCTAGATGTAGAGGGAGAACCGTGAATTACACAGGAAGATCTTCTAAAGGACCTTACTTTGTAGTCTGGAGACAGCAATAAATAATAGGATGTTTCAACTGAATGGCTGTCTGTCTATACAGCTGCGTGCACAAGGCTGACCTTAGTTACTGTAAGTGATTCTATACAGTCAAGTCAGAGATATGCTTGGTTTTTGTAGTAAAGATGATCAAAGAATCATAAGTGCTTTGGTGCATACTATGATGCTAAAAATATGTGAAGCATGTTAATACATCATTCTATGTACTGAAGAGGCTTCTTGTGGGTACTAAAGAATGGTGGTGTAGTATGGAATGTGGGCTTGGGCATTGAACATCTGAGTCGTCCTCCTGGTACCAGTGTAGTTGGGCCCATTCCTTAACTCTATAAACATTGTTTTTTTTACCCATAAAATGGGTTGGTGGAACCCCTCAAGGGGTGCTGGAAAAATTGATTACAATCGAAAGTGTTTTGCGTAGTTCTGTTCATGATCAATTCCACAGCAGGGACAGTGCTAAGTGGCAGATGTAGGAAAAATGATTATTCTTACCAAGATAGCTTAGGAAAATAACTGAGCATTCCTGTGCTTTAAGGTTTTCACAGGTCTCTTTTTTTCCCCTCAACTTCTCACAGATGTAGGAAGTGTAAATAATACATGTGAAACACTTTGTATGAAGACCATTTTTTTCCTATTATCTGAAGTTTCAGAAATAAAATCTAATCGAAGTGCTTTTCTAAGAACAGAATTCCCATTTTACTATTCAGTGGGAGTTCTTGCTTAGTGATGTTTTGCAAAACCAGTTCTATCATACTTGGATTTAACTAAAGAGAGGAAGCATATCTGGGTGTCAGGTGCTTCAGGAGGGCTCAGACCCCACCATTAAGGCCGGGGCTCTCACCAGCTAGCATGTAGGGGCAGAGGCATGTGAACACTTTGGTCAATGCCCTCATTTCCTCAAAGCAATAATGGGCAGCTCTCTGCTGTTGTCTGGGAGAACATTCTAAAGATGGCTTCTACAAAAGAAGTAGCCACAGTAAGACAAAGGAAGTCGGCTGAGTGCTGTCGTGTTAAGAGAACACTTAGAATAGGTTCTGCGTAAAATTTGATATGAAGACCCTGCCAAAGCCTTAGAGGTACTCATCAATACCGAATAAGGTTGTATTCTCCCTCAACTATTAAATGGTAAGGACATTACTGAGAAGTAAAATGAGTATCATCTTGAGATATCTTCTCCACTTAATTAATCCCTAGCACAGTGATCCTTATCTGTGGCCACACTATGAGCATTTTGCCACTGAACTAAAATTTCTAAAACATTGTATCATAAAATGTCTGGTTTGATTTAAAATGATTAGTCATTTTAAAGAAATGATAAAGAAAAATGAAAATGACTACTTGTCAAAGTACTACCACAATATTTATCATATTTTCTTATACTGTTCAGATGAAGAAAAATACTCTCAGGCTTAGGATGGTTTGGAAAGGGAAGTGAATAATTCAAAAATTTTAATGTAGAGTTGTTCCTTTAAAATATTTCAACCATCATTTTCCCCATTAACTCATTCAATATTATTAGGTCTATTTGAATTCCATCAGCTGTTATTTGCTCATGCTTGCTCATATTTTCTCACTTCAAAAGATTTAAATTGAAATACACATGTGTTATTGATTTCTAAAGCAAGACTTTAAATATACTGTTTGGAAATTTTAGAAAAATTTCTTCCTAATCCAGAATTACACTTCTTTAAAAACAAAAAGTGTTTAAACATAATGCGTACTTTTGGTCTCTTAGCTATTACACTAATCTGAATTCTTAATATAAGTACCTCTGGGGGCTGGGATTGTGGCTCAGCGGTAGAGCGCTTACCTCGCATGCGTGAGGCCCTGGATTCGATCCTCAGCACCACATACAAAGCAATAAAATAAAGACATTGTGTCCATCTACAACAAAGAAAAAATTAAAAAAAAATATATATAAGTACTTCTGCCTTCTGCATAAATGAAAAAATGATGATAAATTAGCAATAGTGCCCAGGACTTTGAAAGTAAAAGACATTTACTAATTATTAATAAATGACTTTGAATTTAAGTCAGCTTTAGACTAACACAGAAATTGTCAACTTCAATTGCATAATTTCCATTCATGGAATTACTAGGTAGTATTTGAAGGGAGAAAAGCTTGTTTGTTGAGTAGTTACTGCATATTTTAAAAGAACCCTTTTCAAGAATTACGAATTTTTTTTTTCCTTTAAAACACTCTGGTTAATATTGAGACATACAAATTTTCAAGTTGGTAAATTCAAATTGTCAAAATCTTAAAACAGGTTTATATTTACCTAATCCTTTTCTTAGAGGACAAGAAAAATCTTAATGTCATAATGAGGCCAGCAGTTATAAGTTAATTAGGCCACTTTTTAAAGTATGTTCAAAATTACTTTGTTGAAATATGAAGTCCGAGTGGCCACAGGGCTTCTTGCTTGCTAGATAAGTGCTCTACTACTAAGCTACATCCCCAGCCCATGCAAGATCTTTTTTTGAAAATAATAAAAAAGATGACACCCATTGAGTTCCTGAAGCAGTCATTTATGGGAGATGGTCAGATAATATCTGAAAAGAAGAAACAGTATAAAATGGTCTAGACCAGGGGGGCTGGGGTTATGGCACAGTGGTAGCGTGCTCGCCCAGCATGCGTGAGGCACTGGGTTCGATCCTCAGCACCACATAAAAATAAAATAAAGATATTCTGTCCACCTACAACTAAAAAGATAAATATTTTTTTTAAAAAAATGGTCTAGATTAGGGAAAAAAAGGTTGAAAGAGCATAAAGGAACAGATGATTGAATAAAGGTGGCACTGTAAAACACTTAAGAGTAAGGAAATAGCCCTGCCATTCACGGTTGTACAGATCTTTTTAAGGAATTTGCATTTTATTTCAAAACCCTTGGTACCCAAGGTTGGGTCCCATGGAAATCAGACTCTAACACTGAATTTTATAGGTGGGAAATTTGTTGCTGAAATATCTACTTGAAATGAAGAAAATGTGACTGGGGATAGGGAGGAACTCAACTCTGAAGCAGACATTACAGATAACTGAGGGAGTTTTGTTGGCTTGGACCTGTTAGTTGTCTTGCATTTAGGTAGAAGGGCTGGTCAGCCAGTCATTACATCCCAGCTAGCCCCAAGTAAGGGGCATAGACTTTGGGATTTATTCTGTCCACCATTAATTATTGGAGTGGGATACTACCTTGTTGTAGATCATAGGATAACTCTGCCCCCTGCAGGGTTACCTGAAAAGATAGCGAGGTATCTTCTCTGTCCAGAAGCAAGCGAAAAATTTTAATCAGAGAATTACTTCTAATTCTAATAAATTCTAAATCTAATATTCTAATAATGCTAGAATATCAAGTTGATCATGGTGTAAAGAGTTCAGTCAGACAAATGGAGAGGACAGCAAGGTACAATAAATACTAAGATAAATGGAATTTTAGTATAGAAACAAAAGTGGAGCATTTAACTTGGCATAGAGTAAAGGGGAGCCGGGGATTACAGATGGCCTCTGGGAAAACAAAGGACATTTAAACCAGATCCTGAAGGATGATTTAGGGTTATTCTGGCAAAGGACAGGGATTATGCTTTGGGATACTGTGGGTACTGATATTTTCTCCAGAGGTGGGACACGATTGGAGTTCTGTGTGGACAGAACAACAGGTGTGTTCATCAATGACGTAGGAAACAAATCTCACATCTCAGGAAAGACCATAGGATCTGACAGTGTGAAGTGACCTTATCCATTATCTGGTTCAGTCTCTCCATTAAATAGGTGAGAAAAGGGAAGTGAATAAGCTCAAGAAATTGTTCAAGTTTCAACACTTACTGATATCCTTTGAGGGATGGGAGTTCAGTCTCAAACTATACTGAGAACCTACAAGCAATTACCAGAATCCTGTCAACAGCATAAGACACAGAGACAACCATAACACTTTACCAGAATGGGCTACACACAGCAAGGATTTAGTAAATACTTGACTAGGGATATAGATTACTTGATACAACCTAAGGGCTTTTTATCAATGAGTAAGGTGGAGTCAGAGCATAGCACTAAATGATTTACAATCTCAATATAGTAAGGATGACTAAACACTGAGCTAAGTATTTGCTAAGTGTAAGCAAATACTAATTACATAATTGTTTTCTGTAATGTATGTTTTCTTGTTTAGGAGTCTGTTCATATTGTTTTTCCTGAAGTCATCTGGCAAGAGCATTATCATCAGTTAAATTAGTAAAATTATTTGCCTACATTGCTATCCTCAAAAAGGACCTATATGGATTATGGCAAAGCTTCTGAACTGTTTGTGATAGTTTGATTTTTTTTTTTAAAAAAGTATGAGTGTGTATTAAAATGAAAATTAACAGTTGGGGGATTTCAAAGGTAGCTTTCTATGGAGGAGCTAAACTAGGTGTAAAGAGGCTTATAAGACATAGCAAAGGACAAGAGAACGGGTTTTGAGATAAGAACCCCAAATAGAAAGTTGCAGGGACAGATGCTCTGAGTGACTGCTATGGTTTCCTGTGGTGGTGCCTCTCACAGACTTCTTGCCTTGAGCAAGCAGTTGAAGAGATCCGTTTACTAAAGTTGGTGATGACATTGCAAGAAGCAGCAACACCAGCTCTGCTATCGATCAGAACCTATATAGGAGCATATCCTGTAGTCGTTATTGTTCATTTCCAATCCTCACAACATTTTTACCAAAAAAAAATGAGTTTGATTAATCCTGTATCACAGATGAACAAATGTAGGACCAGAAAAGTAAAAAAAAAAAAAAAAAAAAAAAAATTCTCAAGGCCACATAATGACGCCATTTACAGTCCATGTGACTCCAAAACCTTTATTCAAACTGCTCCCATTGCATGTGTGTGCATATTTGTGTATACAGGTCAAAGTAGCTTATGTGATCTTAAAGTTATGGTAACTTTATAATTTTTCTATGTCCCATTCTTATGGGGAAAAAAACAACTACAAAACTTGATGGTAGGAATACCAGCATTTTCAAAACTGTTTCCAATTACACAGGTTATGCGATCTTTTTTCAAGAAGAGAATGACAATATTAGTTAATAGGACACTAAAGTATGTATTTAACCTAGTCACTGATACACAGACACCTTCAAATACAAAGACTGTGGGATTATACAAATTTGGGAATTAATTGGTAAAATAGTACATGAAAGATATTTTTCTCCAAATGAGTTAAAATTTCTATAAAAAAAAATGAAGAGCAAGCTTTCTTTCAATATTTTCCAGTGAAAAGTATTCTTAGTAAACAAGGGAGACTGTACATGAATCAGCTCAGTCTCAGTTGGAATTTTCTTTTAACAATAACCTGTATTTAATAAGCTGGTGCCCAGAGTATGTGCCATGCTGCTTCAAAGTGATAGCAAGACCACAAGGAAGATCAAAGAGAAATGGTCATGGGATCTGAACTGTTAGACTAAGAAACAGAATTATATCTGCATGCACACAGCTACATTCTGTTGAGTCTGTGTGGGGAAGGGATTCACTTGATTTTCTATAACTGCTTAAAGATTTTAATTTGAACTTCTTGAGTAGAAGAGATAAAACAAATTCTAGATATTGCTGGGTTATGGAAAGAGGACTTTATATTGACTAGAGGAGAGTGGTAGCATCCTAGGAATTGTTCTAGGAAGGTTTTAGCACCAATGGGATTTAAGTTTTGATCAGATTAATCCTGAAATGGTAATTAAAATGGTTAGGTGGCAAAGCCCATCATTTTAGTGCTACATAATGGTGATCATCTCTGCATCCTCTAATATTCCCAATGAAGTGACGCTTAAGAGATGATCATGAGAGGCTTTCCTCCCATAGGGAACTGGCCATACAGGGTCATGGATACCATGCTGCCACAGTCCAGTCAAGGGGATTCAACACTGTCTGTCCCTCCATCCCTTGTGTGGCTATGCCGCTGTTCTTACTCCTCCTGCTCTTGTCAATTCTGTTTCTGATATGAAGCTAGAAAGGTCACCTGTCCTTATACCTGAAGTAGATGAAGCTTTTTTTTTTTTTTTTTTTGGTACCAGGGATTGAACTCAGTGGCACTCAGCCACTGAGTCACATCACCAGCCCTATTTTGTATTTTATTTAGATACAGGGTCTCACTAAGTTGCTGAGTGCCTCACTTTTGCTGAGGCTGGCTTTGAACTTGAAATCCTCCTGCCTCAGCCTTTCAAGCCTCTGGGATTACAGGCTTACACCACCATGCCCAGCTGACAAAATAATTTTTAATACATTCAATACACTAAAGAATATGGATGGCTCCCCACTTAGGCAATTCTTAGTCACACACACATTTTCTCAGCACATAATCTATAACATGGTCATTTGTTGAAATATATCACTGAGAAATGGAAACCTTGGTTGATAAGGAAAACAGAAGGAAAAATAAGTAGAAAGCATAGGGAAATACTCTTTGAGGCAGAAGCACTTTGTGATTTAGGACAGAAAAACTCTCCATTGCTTGTTACAAAACAGAAAGAGACAAATACAAAAATATAGAGGGCACACACCAGGAGTAATATTCAATTGAACCTGGAATTCTGTTATGGCAAGAAAATGATTCTTTATAACACCCTTCATTTTGCCCTGCATTCCAAGATTTCAGATGTTTCTTTAGGAGAAGTTGTAGTTAAAATATTGAACAGATGGGCTGGGGGTATAGCTCAATTGGTAGAGTGCTTGTCTTGCATGCACAGAGCCCTGGGTTCAATCCCCAGCACCAAAAATAAAAATAAAAATAAAAATTCTCTGGGGAATTGCCTCTATGGTGTAATTTTGGAAGAATACAAGGAAATAAACAGTTTTCAAATGATTTCCTCAAGAGTTCCTCCGTTTTCTTCCTGATGTCTTAAGATTTATTTTTTGAAAAGGCTTTGTTTAACACAGTTCTTGAAATTAACCTGCCTCAGATAAGAACACAAGCAAGATATTTACCCTGTATTCATATTAGAGCATAAGTGATTAGTAATTCTAATAAAAATGAGGAACAATAGCCCAATGTTACAGAAGAGGTAAGGGAACATAAAGGAAGAACATGCAAGGACCCAGATGAAAAAAATTTCACTTGACAACTGTGCCTTAGGCAAACTAAGTAGTTCCTAATGCTCCCAAGCCATTTCAATGGTTATGAAATTTGGACTGATTCTACATGAGTATAATTTGGATTAAAAATCTGAAAAATGGTCTATGTGAAGGCAGAAGCATTTGGATTCTGATACTGATGCTTCCTCTCTCTGCATAAAAGACACACAATTTAGCCTAATGAAGAATCTCCTCTTAAACCTTTGTTTAGCCCCCATATGAGTTTTCTGTTTATTCATACTTCTTGACTACTTGCAGTGTAATGAAAGCAGAGTGGATATGGAAAGGAACCATCAGCGTGTTCTTCATTACTTAGGCAATATCTTGCTGATGTACTAAGCAAGCTTGTGTTGGTGTGATGGGAGTGGTACTGAGGGTCTCTGTCATGGCTCAACTTGGAGATTTTTATTCTTTTATAAACTGACCATGAGAAAAGTTAGTCTATGAAAAACATACTTATTAGTTGGATTCTTGGATCCTGACGCTGTTGGCCATTTCTTGGGCTTTAGAATGAATTGTTTTTAAGGCACACTATCTCCTTCATGTGAACATGGCTGTGAAACTTGCTGTGTCCTTGGAGGAATGCACTATGGAGAGTGCAGAAAGGATAGTGGAATTTTCATCCACTGTGGATTTAGTATTTGGCTCAGCATTTACTACTTGAGTCATCTGGAAGAAGTGACAGTATCTCTTCTAGCCTCAGTTTCTTTACCTGTAAAAATGAAGCTAACGAGTCCTGTACTGGTTATAGAGTTCTAACAATCTGTATACAAAGATAATTAGAAAATGTTGCAATTCAAGCAGAGTGGTCAGGATACCTATATGTCAGAATCAAACCCAGATGGTGACCCAGAATGCCCCATCACTGATCTTGCTGGCTAGCCTGCTCAGGGCTGGAAACTGGTTTTCTCTGGCTTACTGATTCAAGTTACTATCTCAAATTGATATGCTTTTACAGTCATACTCAAAGTCCTGTTAATTGATAATAGGAAAACAGCTACCTGACATACTGGCTGCTAGCATTAGTCTAACACATTTTTTTAAAAATATTTATTATTTGTTGAAGGATCTTTATTTTATTCATTTGTTATTTATATGTGGTGCTAGGATTGAACCCAGTGCCTCACGCATGCTAGGCAAGCACTCTACCACTGAGCTATAGCCCCAGCCCTAGTCTAACACTTTCTTTAAAAGAAAGTCACATATGAAAGCAACATATTCTAAATTTGCTTATGTGTATTAAATAGAGAACAAGAAAAAGATATGGTATTACATAATCATCTTTGAGTGTAATAACTTGCAGAATTATTTCAGTAACAAGATCTGTGAAGCAATTCAGGTAAGCTGTCATTGGTCCTCATTTGTCTTAGATGATTCCTAGATGGTACTTGCAATGTCTGCAGGGTTGCGGATGTTGGTTGGCTTGTTTAAGCTCTGTGGATGAGAAAGCCCAATCTACACTCTGCTTGATCATAAACCCCTTTCAGAATAGGATGTGATCTAATTTCCACCTACTGAATTATGAGAATATTCTTGTACTGCATTCCTGAAACTGTCTTGTTTCAGAAGTACAAATATTCCTGATGATTCGGCTCATACTTGTAAAAAGTATGTCATTTACATTCTGTGAATTTTGATAGTTTAATTCTCCAAAGATTATTTTGGATGATGCTCTCCCTATTGTTCCCATTTGCCTTATTTTTTAAATGAAGCTAAGGATAATACCTGGTGTACAGTAGGAGCTCCATGATAGTGCCTATTATTTTTCTATGGGGGGGGGGATAATGAAGCAAGATTTTAATTCACTATAAGTAAATGACCACATATGGCTGAGCACATATGCTGTGGGTGACTGAAGTGGTAGCATAATGTAACATTGTGTGAAGGTTAGTAATAAACCGACCTAAAACTCATTTCTTTCCTGGCTTTGCAGCAGTGCCAAACACTCCTTCCCTATGAGAAGCTCCTTCTAACCCAGTACATGATCTCCAAGCCTCCTAACCTGTGAGCATGCTTGGTAACAGCAATTTTAGATATGCAGCACAGCTACTTGTGTCATGACAGAAATTAGGACAGCAGTCCTGGACACACACACTTAACTATTGCTTCCTCAAATTTGCTTAAACTCTTCATTCCTCAGTTCCCTCCTCTATAAAATGCGAAAGAATAACAGTACTTAAAGTGGGAATTAAGTACCAAAAGAAAAGCACTTACACAGTGCCCATAGTGAGTAGCTCAAAATGTTCAATTCTATGAAATTTTTCTTACAAGAATATTTATTACTGGAAGAATTCTGGTTATTACCCTGAGAAAGCAGGGAATACTATAAGGGGACCAGACCAATAGGAGTGGATGTTAAGCTGCCTGTCTGACCGATTAGACCACTATATAGCTTATCCTAGGATCTAAAGATAAATGTCACAGGTGCTCCACAGTTTTAATAGAAAGGGGAGTTAACTGACTTTATTACCAGTGATATGAAATGGTGGTTTCAAATGAGACAAGGTTAAGCAGAGCTGGACAACATCTCAGAGGTCACATGCCAATGAAAATATTGTACTCTAAAATCAGGCACTCTTCTTTCAAAGTCTTGCGTATTCAAAATAGTCATGCTAATGCATACCTGAGAGGCCATCTGCAGAATGCTAGAGAACTAACACACTATGAGAGCTAAAACCATGGAACAGTCCTCCGTCACCATGGCCAACATTGTCTCATTGTGATCAGACTGGGTGGGACCATACAGAGGGAAGCCATTGTGAGTCCTCCACAGGTTCCAGAAATAAGTCCCCTCAAGCAGCAGTACCCAGGTACCTTTATTAACCTTGGTCCCCATGGACAGAGAACAGTTGAGGACAAAATCCATACTCTCAGGTATATTAACGTGGGAACATAGGTCACCTCAAGAAATGAGGAAATTGCTTGAAAGAGAAGAATTAGACAATACAACCACTAAATGTGGTGAGGAGAGCAACTCCTCTTGCTAGGGGCAATCTGGCCAATGTGTCTGAAACAAAGACAGTGGACTAAAAACCCAGGGGCAGTTCGGGAGGTGTGTGTTGAATAGAACCCACTCACTGAGAGCCCATCAATGTACACTTGCCTGAAAAGGCTCACTAAATAAACTCATGGAAAAATAAACTGGAGGTTGAGGATGGGAGGGACACTGAGAGGAGGGTTCTGACCCACACTCATCTCACAATTGTTTTTCCCCCTTTTTTTTTTTTGTCCCAGTAATATAAAGCAGTGTTTTGGAAAACAGCATGCAGAAACTTAACTGCTGGCAGCTGCTCATCCCATGTATGCTTCTGATTGTGCATTGTTTCTAACCACCACTGTTTACTCTGTTTACTACTAATCACAACTTTCAGATTGGGGGGGGGCCCAGAAACACCACCACCCGCCCTTTTTGGGAGGAATAAAGTGCATGCTGCTCTTTGCTATCATTTCAAAGGGTTGACTACAAACGTGGTAGGCTCATTTGTGAAGCAAATGGGCAAGTTCTGCCTTGGCATGGATCTGCCAATCTGTTCAAGAGGAAGCAACATTGTAGCCAGCAGGCCAGGCACAGGATGTGCCCTTGTGGGCTCAATTGGAAAATAGGTCAACAGGTTTCACATCTTAGAATTTTCCCTACATATTTCATTAGAAAGCAATTTTCTTTGTCAAACTTTTTTTTTCCTGTAAATTATATAATAGGACACAGCTGGTTGTATACCCCATATATGCTGATACAGTGTTGTATATAAATTGCTGCATAAAAACATGCCAAATGGGCAAAAAATACAACATGAGCAAAATTATCAGATTAGATTGGCAGATGCTTATATTAAACATGTCTGTTTACATTGTGTATAAAAGGTTTTCATGGGCTTTGATTTTAGATTCAGTAGAGCATCTCTGTTTCTTTTATGAGATCTAAATTACACTAGTTATTACCGGTTTTAGAAAATGTAAGTTAAATTACAGAAATAATCATATGCTTTTGCTATTTATTTTTCTCATTACAAATCGTATCACAAATGTAGTAATAATATACTCCAGGAGCCTATCACCAATCATGCCTAACTAGAGGTAGTATCACTGTTGGCCTAATTGCCCTGCTGTTAGATATCAGCAAAAGAAAAAAAAATAGAAATAAATAACAATAATAATTTATGTCCCTGTATCACAGCTTACAAGTTCTTAATGGATAGAAAATGAAGTAGTGACAGCACATTTTGAAACAGGTCACTTTGTTTGGCTTCTGATAGACCATATTTCAGCATAATCAATGTGTGATCTCAAAACCAGGTTTAACTTTTATTTCGTAATAGGGCATAATATATTTGAAGGAAGCAGAGAAAATTCAGACATCTCTCTACATACATGTAAAATACATATACACGTATAGAAAATAATGTGCAGAATTTTCTGTACTTACAATGGGGTTATAATCTTGATAAATCCATTGCATATTGAAAACACTGCATTGCAAATATAGTTCATTAAGGTAGGCTTAGCACAGCCTACCTTATCATGCTATGATCTCTTCCTATAGCCTACAGCTGGGCATTGGGATGGTGTGCCACCATATATTGGTGGCCTGGAAAAAGATCAAGTTTATTAGTACTATTTTTACTGAATGCCTGTCATTTTCACACCTTTGTAAGTGTGAAAATTCTTAAGTTAAAAATATTCATGTAAGCTAGTACAGATTTGTGTACCCATTAGCCCCATGCTCCAATTTAAAATGTGGGCTCTGATGTGGCTAATAAATAACCACAGCATATGAATATCAGACAGTGAAAGTGTGTGTGTTTTCTATTATGAAATCCCTCTTCCCAGTGCAGAGGAAACAGGGACATGTTGATGCCATTCAAGGTTCTTAAACTAGGTATCATCCATTCAAATGGTAACTTTACAATTACTCAGATTCATCAGTTTTTCAGCTGCACTTATTGTATTTTATTTTTAAAGGGCCAAGTACATGAGAAGAATCTAGATGTCTATGTGGTCAAGAAAAACATGGAGGATCACAGGAATGTTTTAAAACTCAATATCTCAATTTATGTCTTTAATCTTTACAGACTTAAAACAAAGTGCATGTGTAAATTTCCAGGCAGTCGAAGACATTGTCTTTACAAATCTTTCAGAGAATAGGAGATAATGTCTTAGACATTCTTTGTTTACTTACATAACTTGAACTATTTTTAAGATGACATTTTTGTTGACACCTACAAACTAAAAAGGTGAACCAACCATACTGTTCAGTTTAGTAACCCTTTTATTAATGAAGAAAAGGAATTTTCCTGTGAGCTCAGTAGCATACTAGGCACCCTAGCAGTTATGCTACACTGCCCTGGTAATAACCACTGTCCTGATATCTTTCCATATGGATTGATTTTGAACATTCCATATGTGTTTTTGAACATTAAATGATGAGTTAAGTATGTTTTTGAATTCAGTGGTCTTTTACTGTTTTTAAAATTCAATCAGGCTATAGAATATAGCAAGTTTATTCATTTCCATATGTTTTTTAGAATTCATTGGCCACTTTATTCAACCATTTTGTTGCTAATCAGCAGGCTACTATAATTCTTAAGTGCCAATGCATCATAATGCTCTGGACATCTTGGTATCTGTCTGTGGTGCTCAAAGCCATGCTCTGCTAGTGAGCCTATTCTAGAAAGTGGGAATGCAGAGGTGAGGTTCACAACAGCTGGTTTTTACTAATTAACATGGGCACTAGCAGAGCTCAACTTTCCTAGAAAAACATTTTTTATCAACACTTCCTACAGTCAGAATTACATGTTAGCTTTGTAGTGTATATGTTCTCATTAGTTATAACATTGGATTAATTGTGTAGATAATTTTATGTTTATTTGTGGGCTACTGTATCTTTTTATCTGGCATCTTTTGCTTCTTTTTAAATTGGTTTATCTGTTTCTTTTAAATTCGTAAAACAGCTTTTTGTATTCTGGTTACAATCCATTGTTATATGTATTAAGTATACATTCTCATAATGCGTAATTTGTGAATGCCACGTTTTTTCCCTATCTGTCTTTGAAGGGAAATGCATTGTTAATAAAATGTTAATCAGTATTTCATTCACCATAGTGACTGTGATAATCAGTTAAATTTATACTTACGCCACAGTTAAGAAGCTAATGCCCCATGTTTTTATGGAAATAAAATTGTTGTAGTTTCACATGAAGATTTAGAATTGATCTACATTTTTTGTGTAGTATATTTTAAAATAAGATTTATTTCTTATTTCAATTTCCAGTGGACCCAAAACTATGTATTGAAAAAACCATCTTTTCCAACTGTACTTCAGTAGAACTTCTGTAATAAATTTAGTAGTCAGATTTACATGGATTTGTTTCTGGAATACTTTTTAAACAAAACTTTGCAAAAATGACTATTTCTTTATATTAAGTTATGACTTGATATCTGACAGCAAAGATTGCCGAATTTGATCATTTTCTTCAAGATTACCTTAGCTAATGCTGAATTTATTTTAGGTTTAAATTTTTCTCATTGGTGCTTGTAAAAAATCTATGTACAGGGATTTCATATTTCTTTCAAAATTTTTGTTCTATGGTCTTACTAGAAATGTTAATGAAAAATTTTAATTTCTGATTGTGTTTCTAGTGTATGGAATTGTTTTTATGTATTGACACTGTCCCTAAAAATCTTCCTACTTTCATTCACTTAGCAATAATTGTTAGATTCCTTTGTATTGTCAATGCTTATAATCATTTCATTTTAAAATGACAATGTTATTTTTTTTTCAAGTCTTTCCATCTTGATGTTCCCTCATTGACACATTCAGCTAGTAAGGTCTAGTTCAATGTTAAACAGAAGTAGTATGGTATTTTTACATTGATTTCTGTGCACTCTGTATGGAAAGAACCAAGCTTCTCAATGAGAAAATTTTCTCAAAGGAAGATCTACTCTTGGTCTGGCAGTTGGGTGGAGCGAAGATCTTGAGAGTTTGAGATTGCTAGTTTTTCCTTCTTCTGAGGGCTAACCTCTTCCTAGTTAGCACACATTTTTCAAACCTTGCTCCAGAGCTCTCACTGGAAGCCCAGGAGGAGGCTGATGGGCAGAATTCCTCCTTGATGGCATTTCCTGTAATCTAACACTGTGGTCACAGGAAAGTGAGATGACCAAAAGTGCCTTTCATGTCATCTCATTGAAAGCTGTTTTCCTTGTCTTTTTGTTTTAAGTTAACATAGAATATTTGTACATTTTATGAAATACATTATGGTAATTTGATACATGGATACATTAACCTTCCAACTCATCCAGGTATTTTGAAATACATTGTAGAATATTGTTGATCACACACACTGTACATAAATTAATTCCTCCTAACCACTAGTTTAAGAACATTTTTGTTAATGTCACCCAAACCATATTTACTTTGCTTGATCATTTTTTAAGAATGTGTTACCACCAGCCAAATGAACACAAGAAAGGTTTCCATAAAACTCCCAAACTAAACATATAGACTGCCAGTTGGATTCTCAGTGTCTTTCCTATTGACATAAAATTG
This sequence comes from Geosciurus inauris, assembly GCA_004024805.1. Classification (NCBI taxonomy): domain Eukaryota; kingdom Metazoa; phylum Chordata; class Mammalia; order Rodentia; family Sciuridae; genus Geosciurus; species Geosciurus inauris. Next base: position 97,570 of record PVHX01002376.1, read on the forward strand.
ACAACCTGAAGAGAGAAATCCAGCAGAAGTGTACTACTCTAGGTTGTCTGTGATCTTGGCCCTTCAACAAAAGACCTCCTTGGTAACCTTGAAATGCAGTATTTATCCCTGTGTCCCTGTGTGAGCACAGATAGCTTTGAACTCCTTTCTTCTTGGACCCTCATTCTGAGCAGTTCAGGAATCAGCCGATAGCTCATCAGGACAACTGACAAAATTGTAATCCTGCTGTGTTTCTTTATTCAAAAACCTTGGCGGCTCAGGTTGTACTTGCTTCAGGTGGTCCCCAGTGACTTTAGTCAGACCTTTCATATTTTTGTTTTTACTTATTATAACTTCTCAAGTTGTTCCAAATTTGACAAATTTGTTGATGCAAAATTTATCTTTAATTGGGGATTTTAAAAATGTATCTGATATTTCATACATGTATTTTGTAAGTATTTTACTATTAAATATTTTCAACATATGCCAAATTCAAAAGTGGGTGAGTGAATCTATTTACCTGTAAAATTTTACCACTAATGTTTAACTTTGTCCCTTTGTGTTAACCCAGAGTATCCATATTGTTTCCCTGACTGTTAAATCATTAACAAGAGTTCAAGATATATAGTATTTATGAATTAAAATTAACATATATAATAAAAGGTACTGAAGAATCTTAAGTACAGTCTTTGATAAGTACCTCTAAGCTATTAATTCAAAATATAGGACCTTGGCATTAGCCTAGAAAATTTGTTCACTTTCATCCCTGTCAGTCTGCATCCATATCTCTAAAGACAGATTGCTGCTATATACTCTTTCAGCACAGAACTTTTTTTTTTCTAGAATTTCATATAAATTAAAACATAACATTAGTTCTCTTCCTCTGCTGCTCTCATTTGGTGCCATGTGTATATAAGATGTGTTGTCATTCAAAAATTCTTGGATTTATCACCAGTTCTTTCATTACTGAATAGATTAGTACACTGTAGTATGTTTTTCATTTTAACAAGTTGTTGTTGATTTTTGTCAGTATTTTTTAAGGATTTGTTTATATTTAACACTTAATTCAATTACTATCATAAATAGTTAATGGTCATCTGACCCTGTTATATGCTGCTACATTTGATTTTCTTCAAATATGAAATAACTCTTCAACAGAAACACAGATCTGTAATTTTGTCATTTAGTAATATTTTTTGTAGGTTTTGGTGTTGAAATTATATTCAAATTACCACGTTGGAATGTTTCTCTTAATTTTCAGAATGATTTCTTTGTAAAAGAAATCATTTGCTCTTATTTTTATCTGAAAATGTAGGCAGAAAGGTTAAGTGAAACTATCATGGCCTAAAATTTCCACTTTGGAACTTTAATAATGTATAGATAAATTCAACTTTTCAGTTTGGACATAGTGATACATCATGTCTTTTTTATTTAAATCACTGTTCTTTTTATAAATACAGTTTTTTAGGATTATTTTATCATATCTGGGTTGTCAAATTTGTGCTTATGAAGTTGTTCTTATCCCCTTCAAAACTGCAGAAACTTTGATTCCTTTTATTTACGGTGCCCTCTGCTTCTCTCCCCTTTTGTGACTAGTCTAGCTATAAGTCTATTATCAAAGTTGCATCCAAAATACTTTTCCAAAGTATTTTTTTTATTTTCTTAATTTAGCTTTCATATTTATTTTGTTTTTCTCCAGCTTTTTTGTGATTTTTATTTCCTTTCCCCTGACCCCTTGGTAATTTTTAAGATAAAACCATAGGTCACACTGATTTGAGATCTTATGTTCTAAATTAACTGTAAGTATAAGTATTTCCCTCTAAGCTTTATTTTACCAGCATCTCAATTTTTGATGTCATATATATAATAATAATACAGGTCACAATATCTATTGTTTCATGGAGATCTCTCCCTTAGATTATTCAGAATTGTGTTGTTCAATTTCCAAATACTTAAGGCATTCTTAAATATATATTTTTTTTCAAATTAATCATTTTGTGGTGACAACATAGTCTGGGTTTAGTTTTTAAGTTTCTTATATGAGACAGCAGATTACCTGTTTGTGCAATATTCCATAAAAAATTGAAAAATTTTTGTTGTACTCATTGATATAATGTTCAATGAGATTAAAAAAATGAGATCAACACAGTTGATAGTATCATTGAATCCTCTACTTTGATTTTTTTTCTAATTGTTTTGTTGCTGGCAGAGTTCCATTAAAACATCTGTCCAAAATTGTGGTATTAACTTTTCCTAGCTATAAATTCAACCAATTTGTATCTCAGGTATATTGAGTTCCCATGATTTGGTACCAGGATGTTTAAAATTGGTCTACTTTCTTGATGAATTTAAATCATGTTGAAATGTCCTTTCCTGTAGTAAAAATGTTTTGAAGTGGATCTAATGTTTCCCACAGGCCTCTGAGAATTTTTGCCCTAGTATCTTTCCTGTATGTTCTTCAAATTGGATGATTTCTATCCATCTATACATTGATGGTTGTCTTGATTTCATCTACTTTTTTTCTAGTATGAGTTTTGCCAATGTGTCCTCCCTACTGTTGGCATGGTGGAACTTTCTGAGTTGACCTCACTCTGGTCATCTTATTAAAAGGCAATTGTATGGCATGCACATCCTCTAATTGGATGTCACTTTTTCCTCCCCTTTCTCAGCCTCTGTCTTTGGTTGGAGCATTTTAGTGGCTCATGACATACAATTTTGACACGGTTAGACTTAGGTTTACCTTTTTCCTGTGTGTTTGAGTTTGTTCTTTATTTTTTATGGTTCTTCCTATTCCCCTCTCTTAAGGGGTATGTAAGTCTATTTTTAGAATCCCATTAGAAGGAACAATTTTTGGATATATCAATTTTTTGCCAAACATTTCATATTACACTTGGTTTTGGGATTAGAGTGTAAATCCTTTCTCTTCATAGTTTCTGTAGAATTAACATTGTACCACTTTATGCAAAATAAGGAAACATTAAAAGTTCACATGACTCCTTAGCCCGCAATCATGTGTTATGTGTAAAATATCTATGTACGTTTAAAAGATCATAACACAGTATTATATTTTTTTCTTAAAATAATTGACCAAGGGAAAAAAACTATCTTTTCTAATTAAATGATTAACATTTCTAATTATTACTTCCTAAAGATCTATATATTCATCTGTTTTTAACTCCTTTTAGCTTCAAAAGTTTTCATAGTCTCATGGTTATTTCATGTTTCATGATAGTGAAATCTCATAGAATTTTTTCTTGAAATCTAAAAACAGGTTTATTTCTCCATTCCTTGCAAAATGTTTTCACTAAATACAGACTTCTATGTTAACAGATTTTTTTAAAAAAATTATAATTTAAACATTTTATATGTTCTGATATTCAGAATTTACCAGTAATTACAAGAAAAATTTTTCTCTTTGAATAAGGTATTCTTTTTCTTTTGCTGCTTGAAGATGTTGTTTATATTATTTCTCAGCTTTTTGACTAGTATGCACTTAGGGAATTTGTTCCTCCATGTTTAGAGTACAGTGAACTTCTTAAATCTTTCAAATATATCTGTCACCAAGTGAAAATATTTTTGTATTTTTGTTCTCTCTTGTGCTTCTGTGATTCTAATTAACATAATTTAGACTCCTCATTGGCTTCTTTATTACATCCACTACGATGTGAAGCACACTTAGTAATATTAAAATTTCTTTTTTTAATTTTCCATTTGGTTCTTTTAAAGCCTTTAATTCTGTGCCAAAATAAATTTTATTTGTGGCAGATGCCTTATCTTTCATGATTTTCAATGTAGTTAATGATCCTGTTACATAGGTAATTTTAGTGTTGGTTTCCATGATTGTCTTTGTCTTGTAAATTGTAGCATTTTCCTGGTACTACATAGATCATGTAATTTTGGACTGTACTTTTGATATGGTGATTGCACTTTTTAAGGATTAATATTCAGATAAATTTCTCTGGAGAAACTTGGTGTTTATTGTCGGTTGGTTTTGTCAGACAATTAACATGGCTGTACATAAACTGCAAATTCTATCACTGGGAAGGCATCTCAAATCTGAGCTGAGGCAGCTTGTTCTCAGGTAGGCTGCTCTGAGTCTGTTCCAAGCTGGTTGTACCCATGTACCATACAGAGGTCGGCTGTATATAGGTTTTGTCTCCTCCAGCTCTCCATCTCCAGATTCTTTCATTTGCTGTGGCAAATCTCCTTTCTTCTGATCCTTGAATCCAGAAAGGTTATGTGTATTGTTTTGGCATTTTGATCACTTTGCACAGAGTCATAGGTGAGCTGCCCTCCGATGCTGTAAAAATGGTTAACTTACATGATTCTCCTTTGTCCAAGGTGCCAACTCTTCTCCATAAGTTGTTTTTCTTCCCATCCTGCCAGACCTTCAATTTATTAGTTTATAGTTGGTATAAGTAGGAGAATGGAATTTGGTACAAGGTTCTTTGCCCTTCAGAATCAACCTTTACCTTTGAGTTTTGTTGGTTTTTTTTGTAAATTTTTTTTTTTAGTTGTTGATGGACCTTTATTTTTTATTTATTTATATGTGGTACTGAGGATCGAACCCAGTGCCTCACGCGTGCTAGGCAAGCGATCTACCACTGAGCCAACACCCCAGCCCTACTTTGAGTTTTAATATGTGAACCATTGAAACATAATGTGAGCTCATATACATTTCTTTTTTAAAAAAAACTTAACTCTTCACAGAATAGAATTTCATTTTTTTTTTTATACCTAAATAGTCCTTTGTTTAAGAAATAAAAAGGAATACATTTCTGGTTAGATTGCTTCCTGGAGTTTATATCCATAATGAAATTAATACATATTTCATTTACACTTAGTAATAACTGTGGGTGATATGAAAAAAATTATTTTGAGACATTTTTAAGCAACCAGTGATCTTCAATTCATGATGTATCTGAATGTCATCCAGGCATATGGTGTGGAAACAAAGTAAATGGGAAATTTGGTTATGCCTACAAACCTTCCCAGGTGTCCTTAAACTTAGTGGAAGACTATGGGAGAGGTAATGGTGACATAAACACATTATCTACCTGTTTATAATGAAGTGGTTGAAAAATACATAAATGCTAGGAAGTCTTAGTGAAGGCAATATCAGAATTAGGAAAACTGACATCCATCTTATTTCATTAGAGAAAACTGTTAAGGGTCACATTTTACTTTATACATAAATGTATTGAAAACATTTTGGAAAGAGAGAAACTGAAAGGTAGAGAAATGAAGGGACTGTTCAGAGGAAGATGCATAAGTTATATTTCATCAGGGCTTAACATTTTATATGAAAATAGCCTAAAGTGGAAATGAACACTGGGACCAAACTTGTAAAGGACTAAAATTATAGGACCAGTATAAACTTGAAAGTTCTATAAAGATGTGTGATTGTTGAATTTTTGGTTTGTCTCCAGTGTTGGAAATGATCTAAGCAGGGAGTTTTAGATGAAGATAGGAAAGTTAAGAGACAATGAGCATTACCTGAGGCCAAGATTAAGCCTGTCCAGTAGGGGCTAACCTTTGGAATGAAGAAGAGAATGTTCAAGATGTATCAGTTGTAGCTAAGAATCTAGTAACAAGCAGGATCAATATACAGGGAAAACAGGATGTTAGAATGAAGTACCTTGGTATGAAAAATCAAATAGAAGTTTAATTTAATGAATGTTGAATATGTAGTAAAAGTAAGACAAAATCAGTCAAGAGCTGGAAATAAAGGCTGGGGTTGAGTATAAATACCATGGATGGAGATGCGTATTGAGCGTCATCTGACTAATTATAATTAATAATAATTGCAGCTAATATTGATAGACTGTATGCTAGGCACTCTGCCAAGTGCTTTACCCAAATAACCTCATTTACTCATCAAAAACCGCTATGTACGTGCTAGTATTTATTTCCATGTGAGGAATCTGAGTCTCAGATACATTCATTTTTCCAAGGTCACACAAATAATAAGTGACAGATCTAAGATTTAATTCTTAAAAAAAAAAAAAAAGTCTGTCATCTTCTGTGACTCCTTAGAAAATAGATGTTAAGAAATCAAAATTGATGTCAGGATCCTTTGAAGTTACTAAGACATGTGGAGCAGGGAACAAAATAAGGGAGAAAATAAATGAAACTTACATTTGAGGAACGCAGAGAATGAAAATTAGCAATGAAGGCAGCAGGAAGAGACTTCACAGAACCCAAATCCTGGTGGCATGACCTTGCATTAATTTCTCTTTTTTTATGTAGATGGTTGGCGGTAGGTGGGAAATTACTCTGAGTTTTCCTGAAGATCATATCTACTAGCTGTTGATTTTGTCTGTGGCTTGGCTCAGACCCACCCTCATCAGCCCCACCCTGGATGGCCTGAGTGGGCTTGCTCCTCCCTCTGGCCATAGCACCTGCTATCGTGGCAGTTTTCTTTCCCCACCTAGGCCCTATCCTTCAGTAACTGCAAAGTAACGGAGGTGAGGCTGTTAATTTTAAGTAAAACTTCATAGAAGGTGTTAAAAACTAGGGGTGCATTTTTGGGATGCGTTTCAGTGCATTACATTGTATTTAAGTGTATATTTCAGAATATCCAAACTCCACGTAGAGTTCTGGGCACTAAGGATTTTAAGTTCCCCTCTCTGAACAGTTATCAGCCCTGCTTCTGGACTGCTTTTGCATCCCCAGGGATAGGTGGTCCTAATCAGAAAAGTCACCCAGACGCTTCTGTTCCTCTACAGCTAGCAAGCATTGATTTCTGTCATCACAGAAATAGGCTTTGTTTACTTGTTTGCTCGTCATTTGCATCTTGTTGTAACATAGCTCATTTGAATGATTCTTGTCTTTACTTACAGAATTCTCCTGCACAGCCCTCAGGTTAACTTGAGAGAGAATTTGGACATGCCCTCATTTCTTTTAATGTGAGAATGGAATAAATCCTACATGAAGGCGGTTAGCACTTGGGTTAGTCAGGTTTTCCGAATACCTAAAGAAAAAACAACTTAAAGAAAAGGTTTATTTTGACTCTTAGTTCAGACCATGATCCTGTGGCCCTGTTGACTTGAGACCTGTTGTGAGGCACAGCATCATGGCCCAAAACACGTGGTAAAGAAAGTCTATTCATCTTTCAGGGGCCAGGGTCTTTATATACCCTGCATTACTCTTCCAGTGACCTAACTTTATCCAGTAGGTGCCATCTCTCACGGGTCCCACCACCTCCCAGGAGCACCATGGCTAACTACCTTTAACACACAACCTTTGGGGACATTTAAGATCCAAATCATAAAGGCAACTAAATAGAATATTGTTTTCCTTGCATTTACTTCATAATTCCCACTCACCCTGTGGAAGAATTAGGGAGTCAGAGACATGAGGCTCTATTGCTTTAATAAATGTCATGTGAGAGGTGGTCATGGAAGTACTTAAAAACCACCCCTAAGAAAGGGGGACATTAAGTCTACACTACAGTTAATGTATTTTTTTCCAGCAAATGTCCTTTTATTCAGTGCTATATTGTTATTCATATCATTTATCAGTCATACTTCTACAGAAGTAAAAGAAATGGATGTATCCATGAAGGAAATAGTCAAGAGAATCACACTGAGGCTTGCCATCCTTATGGCCATCTGTGGTCCCTGCCAAAGGGGGTTATAGCTGCTGGCTGTTTAAAACGAGTATGAAACTCCAGGAGCTTCTGAAAGGAAGTGCCAGATAATTAATGCCAAGTCCAGGATATTAACTAGCTGGATCTGAAGAACAGGGACCTTTTCTTCTCATAATAGTTGTCAAATACAATAGGTGGCCTTTTAAATATTTAATAAAATATGAATAATGAATAACACTGTAAATAAAAGGTCAGAAGCTGGTCTAACACTAGGAGATTCCAGCACTCGAGGGGGACCAAACACTGGTAGATTTAGTCTAGACAACAGGCCCTATGGTTCTGGGGGATGGTCCCACTGACCTAAAAGTTCTTTATCATTTTTGGTTAATTTGGTTTTATAAAAAATAGGTTTAGTAAGATGCTTGTACTCAGAAGGCCCTAAGTCTTCATTAAGAAAAATACTACATTGTTGATTCTTAAGGGTCATGTGTGTGTTTATATATAAATGAAAATATTGAGGTCTGAAGTTGGTTGGATTTAGCTGTTTGGTTTGAATATTTTGGCTGGGTGAAGTACTGCCACTTTGACTCTTCAGTAGAAGTTTAACTCTTCTGGTTCTGATATTGATTGCTCTATCCCAGATACATTGGTTCATTTGTCCTAGACAGAATGAGGGTGAGCAGAATTTATCTTGGGCTAAGAAAGCTAAGTGGAAAGAAATGCATTAATATCAAATCTGAAAAAAAATTTTTACCTTATGGTTAATTAACAAATATTCCAAATTTGAGAGTTTTTGAAGTCCTGTTTCATACAATTGATGTGGTTTTCCTCCTATTTTCTGTTTAACACAGTTGCTACGATATACAACAGATATGGGGCTACCAAGAGGAAAATCTTTTCTTTTTAATATTTTGCTCTTTGTGCTAAATTCCTGCTGTGGGTTCATTTCACCTTTGGGCTTCTCTGGCTGATCATGAACAATAAAATGTGTGTACATTTTTCCTATCATTTGGTTTATGTCTTAAATGATACAGTGCAACATGGAGTTCAATCTAAGCTCTACTGCAAAAACAGGATCCTTATTACATTGCACAGGCAATGAACATAGCTTGTGTAAGATGACTGGCAATTAATGCCCAATCAGGAAACTTCTAATTAGTTTTTCCCACCCATCTTAAATTAAGCTCATTTTAATGCCAAATGTATTAAAACTAGTGTCTTCAGCAAACCCGAACAGTCTGACTATTCAGAGTTCCTATCAAGGGAGTAGGGGAAAGCAGCTGAATAGTATACTTTTTACAAATAAAAGAAAAAAGCTTGAAAATCCAAATGTTCTTTCATTCTATTTTACTTTTATCTATTATTTATTCTAAATTGTATTTTATAGCAAAATGTTTGAGAAATCTGAATCACAAACAACATATGGAGGACTAAATATTTTGTAGGCTTAATGATGTATTAGTATTTTGCTTTGTATGAAATTCTAATCACTAGATATGTTCATCACTACAGATGGGGTATGCAGGCCCTTGCTACCTCGGGGGATTAGAGAATCCAAACAGCTGTAACAGGGGGAGGAAAAAAAAATCCCATTGCAATACACAAAATTTAAAAGAATGAATTAATGAGAAAAATAAATGGAAATAAAAGTTTATTATTAATACCATCTTGTATTTATAATTACCACAGAGCTCTACATGCCTTAGAGATCATGATTCTATCCTTTAAAAATGTAATGAGATATTAAAACACAATCTAGATGTGAGTTGGGGAAATGTGCAGTACTCTTCTGGTTTTGGTTGGATGGTTTAGAACTGAGATAAAGACTCGCCGTAATTAAATGCAGGCTGCATCTTAGGCAATTTGTACAAAAGAAGCACCTGGTTCATAATTGGCTGTTTCACTAAATCCAACTAGATATTTTCTAAACACATTAAAACCCTATTAATTGGAAAACATAGAGGGGAGGTTGTTTTGGTTATGTGAATTTACAAGTTTAAGTGAAAGGTGTCAGATGGTGGATCTAAAATATATATTGACTCAAGTATTGCTGGGTATTTGTTTTAGAAGAATATTATAGATATTCTAATTTTCTGATAAAACCAAGCGAAGGGAATAATAAGCTAGTATTTCATTTTGATGACTAATTTCCTGACTTATGGAAATGATTTTAATTTTTTAGGAAGTGTTGAAGAACTCTACTAGTACATGAGATAAATTGAAAATAACTATAGACATGCATAGGAGATAAACCTGTAAACAGTAAACCCTCCCCAGAAGAGGATTTTCCTGATTATAATTCCATGTGTGTGTAAATTTACATATACACTCTCATATGAACTCTTAAAAGCTGTGAAGTGTAATTTTGGTAAGTTTTGAGTGTTGTTGCGTATCATTTTTAATTAGAGTATGAGAATACGAAGCAATGTTTAACAAAGTTGTTTAAAAGGGCAGCAATGGTATGGATTTGAAGCTGTCTCATCCCAAACTCACCAATTAATAGTTCTGTGACTCAAGATAAGTGAAAACTCAGTGACTAAACCTTCATAGCTATAGAACAAACATAATAATGGTGCCTTTTAGAGGTGCTGTGAGGATTAAAATGGCTCGTATATGATTGATGTATACACACACATATTTGCATGAATGTGTGTAAACATGGATCTATAGATGAATAGCAAGAGTTCTGTTTTAACTATAGCCTGGCATGTTATAAATGCTATATAAGTTTTTATCATTTTTGTTTTGGAATTAGTCTATTAAGACATAAAATGAAAAATCAAGTTCTACTTGTAAATATCTGGTTTGATAACAATTGATAATTTCTATTTGTTGTATATCCCAATCTTAGTAAAAAGTGAGTTCTTGAGTGTGAGGAATTTCACTTTACATTAGTGGGGAAACTGTATTAACTGTGCTTCAGTCAGCAGCAGCTGGGGTGTGTCTGGTGAGCAAGGCATGTGGAAGGACACCTCCGACTGTGGGACTTCTATTAAGGGTCAGTGTCAACAAGTGGTCAAGATGCAGGTCATTACTGTTCTTAGGACTAATGACTTGTGGCCATAGAAGCAACTCAATTGCAGTGTATTACTGGAAGTAGTAAATTATCATACAAATGGATTCAAATGAGCTTAACTTGTGTTTTGCTCTCAATCTGAAATCATTCCTTCCAGTTTCTTCATTGACAGTTTCTTAGCCATATGATTGATTGAGTTACCTGGGTTCCTCATTTATAATTATGAATATGGGAGGCTCAACAACTTGGAAACCTGGAATGCAGATAGATTTTCAGATTTTTAAAATTCTACATGTTTTCAAGTAATATGCTCATGGAGAGAAGGTTTGAAGTGAATGTTTATGTTCTCTAGAGAGATTACTTTAATAAGTAGATGCATCTGTGTACAATGAATCAAAATGCATTCTGCTATCATCGGTACCTATAGAATAAATAAATAAAAGTAGAATAAATAAAAAGAAAAAGTAGATGGAGATATTTACTTTCAAATGTATGTAGATTTGTTGGTCATCATAGAAAGAATTCTTCTGTTATTTTCATGGAGAAATATTTTCTTAGGGAAACAGTCTTCATTTTCTCAATGTTCATTAAAGAAGGGATCAGAAAACTAAGACCCTGCCGGGTGGGGTGCTTCCATGCTACACTGCTTCAGTTACCTAGCAGAACAGAGACCTAGAATGTTTCCTATTGGGCTCTTTGAAGTATAAGTTTTCTAGCCTATAAACTAGGGTTTCAAATTCCATCATAATACAGACCTATGTTAAATAGCAAACCATGTATTAACAACTGTCTCCATTTGGTCACATCTTCTCATGGAACACTATTTATTGCTGACACTCCTGGATCTCAAGCTTATTTATAGTTTTAAAGTTTGGCAGTGTTCACAAATACAGAGCCACAAGATTGGAATGTGACAGGGAAAATGTTGCAAAAAGTCAGATTTCATGAAGTAGGTGAGAGTGATGTTGGATAACTGTTCTGAAAATGTGCACAAACCTGGGTGAATATGGCAATATCTGGCATTTGGAGCAGTTACCAAACTAAAAATTACCTTCCTAAGGAAAAAATACAAACCATATCTATTTTCTATATGGTATGCTCCAAGAAGCATGAAATATTAGCTCCTTCAAAAAAAAATGGTTTAAATATCAGTTAAGAAAAGTTCTTAAAAGATTTTATAAATCTCTCAACTCTTTGTAAATGATCTTCATGTGATAATATAAAAGTTAATTGCAAAGCCACAAAGGTCATTTCATGGCATTCCAAAGTTTTACTCTGAAAATAATTGATATAAGACTTATTAATTCTGAGACCAAATTTCTGATTTTAATTTCAATTCAAATATTATGTAAAAATTAAGTATGTTTGAGATAGTCCCTTTTGTCTTCTCTTTAGAAATAGAGTTCAAGTAGTTCCTATTACACTACCAGAAAATGGGGGCATTTCCTATAGGCTCACATCCATATTCTCTGGTACTTGAGGAAAGCAACACATACGTCCACATACCTGTGAATATTATAAAGTTAGCCTCCTGTCACACAAGCTTTTTCAAAAATATTTTAACAAGTTCCTGAGTATGAATTCTTTCTTTGAAATTTTTATTAGCTGTAGATGGACACCATACCTTTTTTTAATGTGCTGAAGATCAAACTGAGTGCCTCACACATGGTAGTCAAACGTTCAACTACTAAACTGTACCTTTCCTCCCCTAGGTTTCAACAAATTTTTAAAAGTAGAATCCAAAACACAAAGTCTAGGGTCACATGTTTTCTCTCATATGTGGGAGCTAAAGAAGAAAAAGGGAAAGGTGTGTGGGGGTATATTTCATGAAAACAGAAGAGGAGGGAATGGGACAGAGTTGGGGCCAGGGACATGGAAAAGAGGGAAAGGGGAATACTGGGCAGTGCTACTGGCCCGGTTAGATCTCCAATTGGGTGCACAGGTGAACAGATAATGACAAATCTTACAATTAGGCACAACTCTAATGTACCAGTTAAAAAAAATTAAACTGTAGAATCAATTTTTTCTATATCCCTGCTTTATCTGAATACTAATTAATTTGATCAAACCACCAGTTCTGCACAGATCCTCACCACACTTGGGCAAGTTATCTCAGAAATTGCATCTATGAGCAGAAGAGATACAAGTACTGTACAAGTAGTTACTGGTATCAAAACAAAATACATTTTATCTTTTTAAAGAAAAATATCTACAGAGCAACTTATTGTCCATATTCTAATACGTAGTTAAATTTGAGGCAGGGTTGTTTTTATTTTTTATATGGTATGCTCCAAGTGATAGTGGTGCTTGACAGAAAACATAAAAGTGTGAAGAGACAGCGTACAGAACAGGAGAAAATCTTTGCCATTCAAAGATCTTGATAATAAACGTCAATCTTGATTCAAATTATTTTGCCCCTATACCATGCATTTAATTTTTATATTTTTAGCATTTTATTTATGGAAAGGCCATTGCTAGCTGAGAAATCACCAAGTAAACTCTGCAGATGTCTGTGTGTACATGACTCGAGACACATTGGCCAGGGTAAGCTGAGGGAGGACAGAAGTTGACATGTAATAAAATGGAACAAAAGTCTTATTTAGCCACCCTAAAAATAGCAAGGAGATCCAGAACTCATACTCACTATGGTCTATGTTTTACTGGTGGGCTGAGAAGTTGGTTTAAATTAATGTATGTGTCAATTATTATTATTTAAACAGCTCAATCCCAGACTTAGTTAAAAAACCATCATTGTAAGGAAAACATACCTGACAGATTTTTCGACTTAATGATAGATAATGTCATAGATGTTTTCTTGTATCAAAGCTAACACATCATTTACTCCGCTTTCTAGTGTTATGAGTGGCATTTAGTTTAAAGTTTTCTGTCTTTTCTAGCATTCCCAAGTGATTTAATTTTTTCGTTTTGCAATGCGAGTTGCAATCATGACAGAGAAGGTTATGTCCTTCAGAGACAAATTTCTATAAAAAGTAAGGTCTCGCCAGGGTTTTTATCAGCATTGACTAAAATATGCTGTTCCATGTCAGATACATTTATCTGTAATCCCCAAGTTAAACTAACAAATGGAAATCAAATGTAGGGCTCGTTTACAGTGTGCTTTGTAGCTGATGAGCTGCTGCATTAAAAGCAGTTAACAAAGAATTCATCATTGAACATAGTTATATTTTTACATCAACATCCTGTTCATTTTATCTGTACTCACACCGCAAGAACAATGGAGGGTATTGCAGGCAGACATCTTACTTGGCTTAAAAAAACAAACCTGATTTATGAATTACATTCCCCACTAAAATTTTAACTACCTCAAGTATCAAAAGCTTGACTCAGAATCAGACATAACATATATGTCATAGACTGTTATTTACCTGAGTTGAAGGATCATTTTTGTCAATGAACCATGAAATGTATTATGGCAAAGTGCTATGCTAAGAACTGATTACATGGAATTCATGTGGCAATAAAATTGCATGACTCAGTACCTTAAGATAGCACCATTCTTCTAAGCCACCTGATGTTTCATGTATGTCCAACAAAGATCATAGGTCTCTGCTTGTCAAGCTTTCACAGGATAAATAATTTCACAAGATTTTGACTACTAATATATTTGCTTTATAAAAATACAGGTTCATTCTAGTGCCTGTGTTGAATTTTTTGTCGAAAAATTGCATCATCTAAAGGCTCTTCAATGACAAAGCAGTTGTAAAGGGACTGAAAAAAAAATCCCCACATCCTCACCTTGGTTATGTTCATTATTAGAACTGGACCAGTAGCAAAAATATCAATTTCTATCCCACCCAAGGATTCACTGTGATACTTCTTGGTCCTCAAAAGGCCAAGGGTGGCAGTGACAATATTGAACGTCACACAGGGTTTCCGCCCCAGTTCCCGTCAGGCCACAGGAGGTAGCCAAGAAGGCCTTTTGTGCAAAATGTAACTAAAGGGAAACTGAGGCCAGCCAGCATGACTTTAGTACCTGGCGCTGTCAGTTCCATGCTGTTAAAATTCTCGACTTCATGTTTTCCCTTCAATAAGGCTAAAGGTGGTGTCTATTCTATATTGATTACAGATTTAAGTGACTAAATATAATATTCATATATCTATCTTAAAAAAGGGTGTGACAAACACATCCATTAAATAGAAAAGTCAGTGTTGCCATAAATAATTACTAAACTACTTGATCACATTATTTTCCTTAAGTTTCATCTTGGGCTTATTGGGCTACCTAATCTGATTAAACTCATAGGCTAGCATAAAAGGAAGAAGTAGTGGAAAAATTTCGTCTTCCTTTCTTCACAGTGTAAGCTACCTTACGAAAGGTGCATTGGCCCTCTCATTACTTTAATCAGACACAGGACATCACCCTCCACAGCTCTTTAACACCCTCAGCCCTTAAATCCAAAAACCAAATTCCATGTATTTTACTTCTAAAAGATACTTTGATTTCTTCTCTACTGTTATCATCCTAATGCAAGCAATTATTTTCCATCTGATTCATATTCTAATACTTCAAGACTCATAGAGCAAGCATAATTCTGATTGTGTTCTACACATGCCTTTTCAAGATGAGCCATTTAATTTGATTTTAACACCTCTCCATGAGAGAGGCCCATCACCATCCTCCAATGTTAGCTGAAAAAACTTGGTTGAGAAATTTCCCAAATGTCACACCCATTGAAGTGGTCACAGGCTCTGTTACAGCACATCAGCACTGTGCCTAAAATCACACAAAAAAGTCCTAATTTCTTTCAAAGACAGAAGAAAAAATTTCAGGTTAATGAATATGTCTTCATATACGTTAGTCTCTTAATACCAATGACATAAAATGTACCTTTTTACACATATATTTTCATTATTTGATGAAAATAGTTTGCTTGGACATCAATGTTTCCAGTTGTGGCCAGTGTGATTTATCTTCAAATATCAGTTGAGTATCTCCACACTTGTGACCTTCAGAATGATCCAAGTGAATTCCCTGTATGACAATACCATTTAACAAGTAATGTGTGTGTCACTGAGCTGGGTGTATGTGGCTTTCAACTCAGTCATTTTGTAAACAGTTCATGACACATTCCATGATTTCTGCCCTTGAGGATTTATATGTACCCCCACCCCATGCCCCAAGATGATTTCTTCTCAAGATATTTTCACTACCTTTTAAACTTTCACTATTCCACTAAGTTTACAGAACTAAGCACCAGTGTGAATTGATGAAGAGTCTGAGTTCATCCTCTGGTTTAGTAGTTAAATAATACATCTTTCAAATTTACCAGGAAATCATTACCTTTAAAAGGGTTTTTTTTGTAGCTATTTTTTGTAAGATATTCTGCATTTTTTTTCCCACTTATACATTAACTGGCTCTTCAGACAAGTAGGGAAGTGAAATTCTTCTGTTTCCAAGCAGCATACACCTGTTGGTACCCATCTTCCTAGGAGCTGTTCTAACAGGCTATTGCTCTTGAGATTGTTGGCAAATTCTTGAATGATAAACTTGAATGATAAATATGGTCATAATACACTGCATGATGGGTTGATATAACACAATATGAAACATTTTTTTAAATCCCCTTTTCTCTCAGAAGCTTGACAAAAATGCTATTTTTAAAAGCGGGACTGCCAGGTGTATCAGTGACTTAATTCCATCTTCTGTGGCCTCCATTGGAGATGATTTTCCTTATTTATTTCCAATTTCTTATGTGCCTACTAACATTTTAGGTAGGGGGAGTCATTGCAGAATTGGAAACTACAACAATAAAAGTGATTTTGAGAGGTTGCAAAGTGGAAGTACCTCATGCCAGCTCTCTTAAAAGATAACTGTATCTTTAAATTATGCCAAAACAGCCTATGTTTGTGGTGGTCATTGCTATGATTCTCCAGGTGAGCTTTCATTCTTAGGATCTGCTTTACTACATTTTACCTGAACTCTTTCTTATTGCAAGCTGATAGCTAGTCTTGTCCCCAGTTACTTTTAATCATGTTCAGACACTTTCTCAGGTTTCCACCATGTCAAAATATCTGGATAAACAGGATGAGGGTGGACACTTTTGGATGAACACTGAACTAATGCTAGGCTGTGTAATATTTAACATTAGTCATTCCTGATCTTTTTTTCACAAGGGTAGTGGTGGTGGTTTTACCTAATAAAATTCAGGAACTTATATAGGTGAATGTAATCTGGAAATAAAAATATTTAGCCTCTGGCTTTATTACAAGTGTTACTGGGTACTTTCTATCAATTACTGTAGGCCTAACTAGTACTTCTATTTAGTAGCTATTTATAACTGGTTAACTATTAATCCATGAAACAGTAGTTTCATTGCATTGAGAGTATGATAGATGCTTTCTACCTTGCTAAGATTAACTTGTGAGGTGCATACAAAATACTAAGGTTCTTACTCACTAATGATATAGGATGCCAATTTGGCAATTCCTGCCCTCTAATAACACCTAAATTAATTTTGATGGGCAAATGTTTTTATTTAGGTGGATTGTGTCAGCTTTCCGTTAGTGGAGACTGTTTAAAAAAATTAACATTCTGAGTACTTTGAGTCCTCTTCAATGCCAAATGAAACAAAAATAATCAAATAAGTGTTACCTATTAAGAATTTTGGAGGGCTGGGATTGTAGCTCAGCGGTAGAGCGCTTGCCTTGCATGCGTGAGGCCCTGGGTTCGATCCTCAGCACCACATACAAAGCAATAAAATATAACACATTGTGTCCATCAACAACTAAAAAAATATTTAAAAAAAAAAAAAAAGAATTTTGGAGTATGTCTTAGGGAAGGCCACACTAGTTTTTAAACCTGCTGGTTACCTGTGACGAGTTCTGCTTCCTCACATGCTGAAGTTATAACAGTAGAGAAGCAAGCATTTTAGCAGGGTTTGTTTAAAAAGGGTAATGGAATTCTCCTGAGAGGGAGAAGTGGGCTTTAGCTGGTATCCTGGTATCCCCAGAAGTGTGAGTGTTCTGCCTTTGTAACATGCCTCAGGCTTCCTTTGTTCTCCTGCTCTTCCCCTTGCCTCTTTCCTTCCTGCATACTTGACTAGGCCCAGAAGATGCTCCTGTTAGATGGCCAAAAGGTGAAAAGCAGATGGTGGGGGGACAAGGTGGAGTGATCTGGGCAGGAAGGGGTTATAATTAACAACTCCCTGTAGGGAGGGGGCAATCCCTGGGACAGGTTCCCTTAGCAACAGGTTGGTGCAAGTTTATCCTCATAAGGGTAGGTTATCTTGATAAGGGTGGGGGAAGGGCTCTTGAAGGCATTAGCATTTCAATCTCTATTCAACTTGCCAGACTCACTCAAATTGGCCTCCTTGATCTGACCTGACTCAAATTACCTATCTATACTAACTGCCTGTATAATTCTGCCTTCAGCAAATTTCAGATTTAAACACAAAAACCCTTATTAATAACCAGCATGTAAATTACATACATTTTTTTCCTGATATATCAAATGCTCACAGTGCTTAAATTAGATGTGATATTGCAAGTTCTTAGGTTGGCTTGAACTTCATTCACAATTCATTTGAAACACACTCTTTGAACACTTTTTCAGAGATTCGGATTAACCTCACACCCTTTTCTTCATCAGCAATGTCATCAATAAAATGATCTTCAGTATTTTTGTCTTTAAACCCATTACTATCGTTTTCCATTGATTACTTATAAACATTGTATTATCTCAGGTCTTTAGAAAACTTACAAATTTCCCAGTCTTAGCCCTTTAATTATATATCTTTCCTTTAAGGAAAAAATATAAAGAAATAAGTTTTGAAAAAAAAGTTGCAGAAAAACTGATCACTTACTGTCACACTTTATTTATAGTAATAATTGATATGATCATCTGGAATTGAACAAATAGATCCAGAATGGTGTCAGTTTCATTTGATTGGCATCGAAGGGTTGAAAAAACAGGGGTCACCTTCTCTATAGTCAACCCTCATGAGAAGGAAGCAAGTTTCAGAAAATCGGTGAAAGTATAAACCCATTCACTAAATTGCATAGTTTCAAAACAACTTACAAAAATCAGTATTTCTACACACAAAAAATACTTTTCTGGAAAAATAATGAATATGACCCTAATTACAAGAGCATTAAAAATGAAATACTCCAGTGAATTTTAGCCAAGGAAGTGAAAGTTCCATACACTGAAAACTATAAAACACTAGTTAAATGAATAGTGACACAAATAAATGAAAAGATATCCCATGTTCATGGAATGCATTAGTACTGTAAGAATGTCCATACTGCCCACAGTGATGTCTAAGTTCAATGCAATCCCTATCTTGCAAAGAGAATTTAAACCAAACAAAAAGCATACAAAAAAATGAGGCAATGAGAGTCAGTGATCAGCAATGGCTAAGCTGATAAAACTGATAAAAACAAGTTTTTATTTTCCAGAAATATTTGCAGGAGAATTTAGGGAGGTGGTTGACTATTTTTAGAAATGCTAAGTGTAATCTTGATAAAGAAGAGAGTTGAAAGGTGGTCAGTAGGTACATGAAATTGTTAGAACCAGTACATCTTGAAGTTCTTAGAGACCAGGATTCAGTGTCTCCCCTAAAGATTGCAAAGTGATTGGGTATTTACAAATGGTCTGTAGATCTTTTCTTATGGCCCAGCCACCGATAGAGAATGCCAAGTTTTACTGGAGATCCCACTGAGTGTGCAATATAAAATTTGTATACATGGAATCAAATTGGAATAAATACAGGAGAGTATGGATTTCCAAATCTAGTCCATGGTGTAAAAAAATTAGTATCCCCTGGTATTTTTTGAGAATATGCAAAACATACTTATGTCCTAGAAAAAGCTTTCTCTGCAAACTACAATAATTTGCAACCCATTTGTCTCTGAGAATCTGTCTTTGATTTTTGTTTTTATACATGTCAGAGCAAATCCTACCTACAAGTAATAACAGGTTTCATTAATTAAAAATAGATAAGTTTAAAGATAAACATGAAAGTAAATCTTATTCATGAGCAATTCATTTTCAAGCAAAATACCATATTAAAATTTTTGTCCATATTTCAACTATACAAATATTTTTATAGACATAAAATTATATTTAAATATCTTTATTCCAGTGGTTAAATAGCTCAGTAATCATACTACTTTATGTGTTTTCCTAGTGTTTTATTGTTTCCAATCACTTCTCACAATCTTATTTGATTTTAAACTCTGAAGTGTGATATTAGTCTATTGGGAAAATATAATTATTTTAGCTATTTTATGGGTTACTTGACAAAAAATTCTACATCTTACTGTCTGTAAACTACTGCAAATACGAAATTTTAATGTGAAAAGCAAAGTATATAATACTACATATTTTTATTTCCAATAGAAATATTAATATCCTTACTTTAAAGGGCATATGCAGAAATCATATTAATAGATCTTCTACAGTTGTTTGCTTCCACTATTCAAATTCATTAATAGACTTTAACATTTGAGAAATATAAATATTTAGAATTTGGTCTTTAGCTCCCTAGGTCAGTGACTGGCGGTGGCAAATTTCCTACTCCTTCAGTGCCAGGCAGAACTTAGCATGTGTTTCCCAAGGCTACCATAAAAAAAGTACCAAACACTGGTTGGCATGAAATGAAAATTCATTATTGAACAATTCTGGATAAGAAGTCTGAAGCCAAGGGGTCAGCAGAGTCTGATGACTGCAGTGGGGAGTCCTTCCTTACCTCTTCAGCCTCTGGTCTTTGCTGACACTCTCTGGCATTCCTTTGTTACAGGATCACTCTCTTCGTCACATGCCACCTTCTTTGTCTTACCTCTGTGCGTGTTAATATTGTGTCCGAATTTCCTCGTTCATAAGGCTGCCACACCTCTTGAATTAGGGCCCAGCTGAATGTCCTTATTTTAACTTGATTACCTTTGTTCAGGTAAGGTTCTTTGGGAAGTCTACTTCCAAAGGTCACATTCTGAAGCATTGCAACTCATCTTTTTGGGTGACCATGATTCAAGCCAGCATGAGATGCAATCGTTTTAAAATAGAAAGGTATATCCTAATATTTGTCAGCCCTATATACCTCAAGCACTTGGCAGTTAAGCTTTTTTCTTGTATTTGCCCGTTTTTCTATTGTTCTGTAGTGATTCTTATTGCATTCTGTTCTCTTACGTGGTTACTGAAGGATATTTCAACTCCTCTGCCAAATTCAGTGCTCCCTCAACAAAGTAATTGAGGCCTTTATATCCTCTAAAATCATGACTGAGGAGTCTTCAGAATAGTGGGAGAACAAGGAACATTGGGATTATACTGTATTTGGAAGTAAGGAATTCCATATAGCATGCTAGGCCTGCTACAGAATTGCACAGGGAGAGTATCTCCTGAGACAAATGGACTAAACAGTGAAGGAAACAGACTTGCCCTTCATTGAAGGGATTTGTTTAGAATGACAAGGATTCACTAGTAATAGTAGTCATAACATGAAGATAATAGCTAAAGTTTGAGTTTATATAAGGCCCTGAGTCTACTGGCCTATATACATTAACTTACTTAATCCTTGGGACAACTTTGTAAAGCAAGAACATTGAATCTGCAAGGAAATGGAGGTACAAAGAATTAATAGGAAATTCTGAGCATCGTGTGATATATAAAAGTAAAATTTAAACCTGTACTTGATAGCTGTTGAGAGTTGGAGGTTTTGTTTTGAAATGTTAAAGAATCTAAAAGTATATTCTGTTAAGACCACCTATTAGTATACATCAACCATATAAGAGATAACTGAAACACAAATATTCTTCTTTCAAAATCCTTTAGCTAATTTAAAAACACGAATTAGCAATAAAAGAAAATTAAACCAAAATACATCTCAATTTAGCTAAGCCTAGAAATTAGTCTAAACCCATTTAAAATTATCTAATTATAAGCTCTTGAAAACTGAGAATTATAGTAAAAATGCCATAACTCCCTAAATAGGAATTTTCAATAATAAAAACAGTAGAATCATGGAATATACGTTTAAAATGCCATGCAACTCAAAATTATTTAACACGTTACATGGTATCAAAGCATGATTTACCTTTGAGTTGTTATAACCCCTTGGATATCTATAAAAGTTGTTCTCAGAACAACTTTAAAATAATGAGAAGCAGTAGAGCTTTGTGTTTGACTGGTATGTTACATTTTCCTAGAAGTATTTAAGTACTAGAATTATAATCAGCCAAAAACATTGTAAAATCAATATATAATAGCACCAATATAGGGAACATTAAACATGTTAATGGATTTATTTTAAATGATAGCTATATTCAAGTATATGTTTTAAGTTATGTTATAATTTTAATTATATTTGATCAAAATCATCAAAGCATAGATGTTACATAATTACCTTGAATCTTATCATTTACCTAATATAAAATACTTTATAAACTAGTTTTAAATGAAACGTACCTCTTTAATGTCATAGGAAACAATATAAATTTAGGAATTATTTGAAGATGAATAAATGTCTTCAGTGCATATAGATTTTAAAAATCAGTGGACAAAACAATATTGTAAGTGATGAGAAATCATTGAATGTTTACTTTTTAAATAAATAATGTTATCTTTAGAGATCACTATGCAAAATGCTCCAAATAACTAGACTGAAGTAGTAATAAAAGACAGAAGAAATTGTCAAGACCCTGTCTCCAAATAAAAGAGGAAAAAAAAAAAAAGGGAAGTCAAGTCACAGTGCAGACTGAGTTCACCTTACTTGGCTAAATTAGACTTGAAATGTGGGAGGAAAGGGTGGAATGGTGAACAAGATCCCAGCTTTCTAGGAAATGACATTCTGCTTTGGAAGGTTGAGGATAATAAAGAATTCCATATAAGCAGTATGCTGATAAATTTTGATAATTACTACACAGGGAATCAATAAAGAAAGTAAAAGAGAATAATAACTTGAGTGTGTTGAGGAAAAGCTTTTGAAGAGATGACATTTGTATGTATGGAGACTTAAAACTGAGCAATGAAAAGAGCTGAGAGTATTTTAGGCAAAAAGGAGCAAGCTAGGACCCAGTGTTTTTTAATCTGTTGAAAGAGTCACAAGCATTGCAAATTGGTCTTTTTCAAGATCCAATAACAGGTCATATACCTCAAACCTAGTCATCTAGTCATGCTTGTTAACCCTGTGCACTTTTGAGTTATGCTTGAAAATGAGGTAGATGGTAGGCAAAGAGGATATGGGGAACAAGTAGGGATGGGGAGAGTAGAAAGGAAGAACCTGAAATTTGACAAAATTAGGCCAGCTTGATTGAAAAGCAAAGATTGAGAGAAAGAAGAAAAATGAAATATTTGAAAAAAAGCATGAGAAATCTAGGGCCATGAGGAACTGCAGGGAGGCTGGTCTGTCAGAAAACTACTGGCAACCCCATGTGAACAGATTCAGGGGATTTGCACAGAACACACACTTCCCAGAGACAGCTGGAGTCTGCTCTTAAAGCAGACAGGGATCTGAAATAAGAGAGGCAGCAGCAAGTTTCAGGCAATGTGATGCAGAAAGAACTGAAGATAAGTAGTGATTTAAGGGGCATTCTCACCATTTTCTTTGGAATGGCAAGTGGGGAGAAAAAAAAAGGATTATCTGCATCCGACTCAGGCGAAGGCAAAAATCACAAAAACAAGATACCATCTAACAGTGGGAGCCTTAAGGAGATGGAGGAAAGAAAAAACCTGCCTCTTATTTCAGCATGAAACAAAATCAGTCAAGAGGTATAGAATGAAGATTACGTTTTCTACACGTTGTTAAATTATATACATGAAACACAAGTGTTCTAATAAAAATTCTGTGACAACATCTTACACATTTGAGATTCACCTCAGCGTTAGTGGTTAATGATCAAAGTGGTCAATCTCTATAGACATTTGGCAGTGATGTTGAAATATGCTGTTTTTTTGTGTGTGGGGGGGGTGGATCAGTTTTGCTGCATAGGTTCAGGCTACATTTTCAGGAACATGCAGTGTTAGAGAGCTAAACAGATTATTCTAGAAAATGAAAAAGGGGGTTGAGATCTAAGCTAGATGTCCTCTGTTCACATACGATGAAATCACTTTTCTCCTAACATGAGGTGCCTTGTGATTCCATGGGCTCAAGTTGAAGAGGAAAGACCAAAAAGTTCCATTTGGAGGGATTGTAATCTCCATCTCGAATTTCCCAGGATCTTGAGGTGTATGACAACACCTACCTGGGTAGATAGAATTCAACCAGTTCTGGGACAACAATATCATTGAGTGACTTTGGTAGATCAAATTAGAGGATCATAGCTTGAAGAAGGGTGTAAAATTCATTGATCTCATATTTTGTAAGCACCTACTATAAGCTATTTGCTGTTGGAAGGACTATGAGAAATCACCAGTGAATAAAACAAAATTTCTTTGCAGCTTAAGTTCTGGGGGATAAAGGGAGAGAAGTAGGGGAAAGTAAACAAAGTGATACTTAAATGGTGACATGTACTACATAAAAAATAATGATGCAACTTCAGAGGAGTAGAGACCTCAAGAAAAGAGTGCTTGATACAGAATGGATAGAGTAGCACATGTTGCATCCCTGATAAAATAGCCTGGAACAGACTCGAGGCAGGAAGTAGGCCTTGGGGAATCTGCAGTAAGGGTATGAAAAGGAAGAGTGAGAGCAAGGTCCTAAGATGGGAATGTGTTTGATATGCTGCAGAGCAGTGAGGAAGCCAGCATTTTGTTCTGAGTACATTAATACAAAGGAGAGTGACAGGGAGAGACAGAGTGGAGGGGAGACTTTGGGGACTAATATCTCAACTTGATTTCTTTGCTATACAGAGTTAATGGCAGGTGTAAAAGGGGAAGTGATGTATGCCGTTGCATTTTCTCAACAAGTTAAGTATTTTAGGGTGTATGAAGATGATACATAGCATTTTACACAAAAACATTAACACGCCTACCTATCTCCAGACTTTGAATTACTGCTTTTCAAGTAACCATTCTATTTACCTCTTATAAGATTTTCTTCTGGTGATTGTAAAGACTTCTGTATAAATTTCTGTCTTTACATTCTTACTTGTTAATACCCATATTTGCCAATTTTATATTTGCATTTTCATTTGAACAAATATTGTAGGAAGTTCTATTTGAGTAAACAGATGACCCTAAATGACTTTTAGATTGCTATATATTATTCCATTGTATTAATGTATCCTAACTTAATTATCTTGTTCTATGTTTGGTTATTTTCAGTTTTGCAATTATAAGCAATATCTAAAGGAACAACTTTTTATTTATTTTATATATGTGCTGCATGTATAATTCCACCAAAAAATTCTCAGTGTCTTGGTGATTCTGAAAGATGATGCATAGGTATTTTTGATAACATGCTGTCTGATTCTTATGACTTGCAACATCTATATGCTCACAAGCTATCACCTAGTAGGCAATTTGATTTTATCTTCATGGAGATGACATTGAGCCTCTTTTCTTCAGTTTATTGGATATTTGTTTTGCATTTTTCCCCCATTAAATACCTATTTCTTTATTTTGCTCATATTTAAAAATAGGCTTTTGGGGGCTGAGGTTGTGGCTCAGTGGCAGAGCGCTTGCCTTGCACGTGTGAGGCACTGGCTTCGATCCTCAGCACCACATAAAAATAATAAGTAAACAAAATAAAGACACTGTGTCCATGTATAACTAAAAAAATGTTTAAAAAAATAAAAAATAAAAATAGGCTTTTATTTCCTCCTCCTACTCAACTTCAGTAACCTTTAATATATTAGAAAGAATAGGCTTTAGTTGTGTTTTGTCTCAAAAATGTTTTCAAGTTTATCTTTTTCTTTCATCCTTAATCTTGTCTTTAATTCTCATTTAATGCACCGTGTGAATTTAGAAAGAGAACTCTGGCTGCTCTGTGTTACATTGATTTTGGATAATGAGCAAGTGGTCAGGAAGAGAGAAATGATGAAGGGTTAACTTAGCATGACTGTAGTAGTTTGGTTAGCATGATGGGCAGTTACATTTGGGCTACCACAATTTGCTAATGAAAGTTAGTCTTGAGAAGCAGGAAGAAGAGTCAACGATGAAGCAAAGTTTCTAATGTGAGAGCCTTTCTCTCACCAACTCCACAGGGGACACAGGTGTACAATGAAGGGTTCCAAAGAAATGAAAGAAAGCAACTGGATGGTAGCATCTGAAAACTACAGGCAAGAGATAGGGATTTTGGGGGTGCCAGGGTACACACAATGCATAGAATTATTAAACTGGATGAAATCACAACAAAAAATGTGGGTGAAAAAGGAAAAGAACCAAAGTAACATCCCAACAGAATGAGTAGAAACAAGCGACAAAAATACAATGATAAGGAATAAAAATTGTAGTCAGAGGGAAATCAAAGTAGGAAGGCCAATGAAGAAACAGTTAAATCCATGAGAAGCATCTGTACAAGATGCTGCTCGTATATTGCATATAAGGAGAGCTGGGGACAATTCAATTTTGCAATATGAATGATGAATTTCATGAGATGTTTTGGTGAAACAATGAGGTGAAAGGACTCAGATATAGTAAGGTTGTATTCAATCACAAAAAACAGCTAGTCAGAGTTGTGTGTAGCAAAAGGGCAAGTTGAGTTTTTCAGAAGAAAGGAGAAACTTGTTGAACTTAGGTCTTTGAGTTATGAGATAAAACATGGTCTATCTATATTATGCTAACATTTGGCTTTGGATAGGAAGATACAGTGCAGGTGTAACTATCTGTCCAGTAACAGGAACAGACTAGGGTCTAGGGTTGTAGCCAGCAGTATATCACTTGTATGTGTGAGGCCCTGGGTTCAAAACTCAGTACCATATAAAAACAATAAAATAAAGGTATTGTGTCCATATATGACTAAAAAAAATAATAAAAATATTAGTAGACATATCTGAGGTTTAAATCAAACTAGAATTTGACCAATCATCAGCCAAAGAAAATGAGGTGCTAGCTTGGCACTCCATGGATGATGGACCTGGGGTTCACTCTAGCTGAGGATAGAAGTCAGGAAATGAAGAGGTGAGTGACAGATGTGTGTCAGGCCCAGTAGGTTCTAGGTCCAGGATGAAATAGCATTTGCTGAATCCTAGGAACTAACGAGAAGACCACGAGAGGCAGGATCTGATGTTGGGGGAGCAGTAAGATTGGAATAGAGGCAACAGAGAAAACGTGTTAATGAAAACGGTTGGGTAAAACATGACCACAGTGTGCTGAGCTTAGAGAACAGCCATATAATGGGTGGAGGTCAAAGAATGAAACCCCAAACTGAAATTAGTGTTTCTGTGACTATTAAAATCAATGAATAAATAAGACAAGAGTACCATTGGAAGGAGTGACAATGTACCAGGAATCAAAATCTCCTTAAAAGCTGGCCAGGTGTGCACACCTCTAATCCTAGCAGTTCTGAGGCCGAGGCAGGAGGATTGCAAGTTTGAGGCCAGCCTCAGTAACTGAGTAAGACTCTGTCTCAAAATAAAAACATAAAATCAGCTGGGGATGTGGCTCAGTGGTTAAACATCCTTGGGTTGGATCCTTGGTAACAACAACAACAAAAAGAATCTCTTTAAAAGGAGTACAGATTTTACACCAGTCTCTGAAATGACAACTAATGGTTTCCTCTTCAATTTTCTTTATAGCTTCACTTGTGTATCTAGAATATGTATCTGTTGTTAGTGTTCAATAAAAACTTTAAATCATCTGGCTCTAAAAAGTAGTCCCCAGTGATTTAAATCTGAATCTATTTGTTGAGAAGACTTTCTTTTTTAAATGTAAAGGATCTCTTTGATTTCACAAACTGGGAAAATGGAACATGCATCATTTTTAGTCCTACTGTATTTATTTTCAATCTTATATTTCTTCATCATTGCAGTCATTTCTTTGTAGTAAATCACTTGAGGCGATTTTTAGAGATACATGGTTTTTATTTTCAAAAAGCTTCTATTGAAAGCAAATTTTGGTGCAAATTGACCTTACTTAGTGGCGTATGATAGATAGGAGAGAACTCTGGGGATACATCCCAGTAAACCACATAGACACAAGGATTTAATTTTGACCTGCCCAATCTACCATTAGAAGATTTCTTCTAACGTAAACTTGAATTTTTTCCCCCCACTTTCCAAGGTCTGTGTACTCTGTTTTTATTTTTAAAATGAGATAGACATTATTACCCTATACATATATGATTACACTACCAGTGTGACTCCACACCATGTTCAGCTAGAGGAAGGAAAAATTGTGTTGCATTTGTGTACAATGTGTCAAAATGCATTCTACTATCATGTATAACTAGAACAAATTTTAAAAAGAACACAAATGAAGGAAAAAAATGCTATATCTGCTAAACTTGAGTACGTAAGGTAAAATAAGTGATCACGCTTTTGACTTGGGGACAGGATTGCATACTTGAACAATACCTACAGAACCACATATGTTGAGGTTCATTTTCCATGCACTGACTATAATTTAATTGAATCCAGCATTGACTTCCACTCTACCACCAGTCTTGGCTGTCATGAAGCCGAGAACAGAAAACTGCATGAACAGACCCCAGAGAAATTCTGTAATGGAACTTAATATAGTCAAGGATAACTAATAATTATATAACTCATGGTGGAGGGGGGCAACACACTTAAATATAACTTCAGTACAAATCACTGGGAGAACTGGGTAGAAATGTTTACACTGTATGGCCAAAGCCATCTTGTTTAAAACTGTATCTAGTATCTTCTTATCTAACTGCAGTATGCAGGCAGAGAAAATCTGGCCTGTAACCAAGAAAGCAAAGTTCTGAGTATTTTCCAAATTCTAATTGAAGGATAAAACAATAAAAAATAAAAATGATGTAGTTTAAAAAAAAGAAGCAGACATTCCAAGAAACCTGCTGCTCAGAATTCCCATTTCTGGTTGTCAGTGCTATGGAAGGATGGAATGCACAGACTGCTGGTCCTGGAGCAAAATTAACAATCCATCTCACACAGCACAACACAAAGATCCTAGTGATTTAAGGAATCAGAGAGAAGATACAGAAATTAATTTCTACTCCTGGTTTGAAGCATTTATCAACTGTACCATGCATGTACCAATTTAACTTTGCCTTACTATATCTTATGGTTTAAGTAACTTCCAAATGTAAGGATTGTTCTCAGTTTCTCCTCAACAGAGATGTGTGGAGCACCCTACATTTTGACAGCTGTCAGTGATCATGATACATACAAGGAGAACAGACCATTATGTAGTGGAAAAGGTTGGAGTCAAATTATACCACAAACTTCATAGTAATCATAACTCATGGGTGTATTTCTAATACAAAAGTATGTACATTCATATGTAGAGAAAAAATGTTTCAAAGTAGTCTATGAATAGGAAAGAAAGTTAAGCTCTTTGGTTTTAGACAGTAACAAAATCTTGCACAAAAAGTTTCATTTTAAAATTATGAGGTCTCAGCAACCAACCCCGTGCTGAGTTTTTACAACCACATGCTCCTAAAACCATTTGGAATCTGGTAAAATTTTGGTTTTACTTCAGTTTCCTTATTTCTGTATGTTTTCTATGTAGACTCTTTAGACCAAAAAGAACAATCTGATTCAATTTACTTAGAAATAGAAAGGCAAAATCACAAAAGAAAGGTAAAGAAAGAGGGACCTTACTGGACCATCTCTTGCACAGTCAACAATGGATCGGGGAAGTGACGGAAGAGGTGTCAAGAGCACTGCCTTTGGACAAAGGAAGACAGATGCTAGTTCACCCCCAACACTCCATAGCTAACAAGGAAATACTGAAAAAGCCATTAACTCGGTGTCCCCAGTACAGTCAGCATTCAATTAGTCCAGAATTTATCATCTTGGTTATTGGTGATGTAGAGTATAAAACCACCTTACTTTTTGATAGCTATTTTCCATATTAGAATGCATCAGAAGGGTTTGCTTTTTATTGACAGCATGGGAAAAGTTGATATAATTTTTACAGAGGCACTTTTACAACTGCTTCAGACTGTGGGATCACTACAATTTGAAAGCTTCTCCTCCAGTCCCTAATCCCTCACCCAATTATCCCAGCCCGGATTGCCTCAGCCCAACCTGGCAGCTGATGATATTGGCCACCTGCCATCTAAAGCAAACTACCAGGGATCCCCATTTTCATTAGCTGTTTCATTCTTAGCAAAAAGTCTTCTGTACTTCCTTGACTACAGATTTTAACACTGCTGTGCTAAGGATTTTAACATTGCAACTTAACATTCTAGTTTGTTTCAACTTTCAGTTTTTCTAATACCATTTAAGTATTTAGTTTTATTCCACAGGATGATTTCTTTTCTTTGTAAGTAGGAGGAGTTAGCTTTAATTAATTCATGTCTCTGATCTTTGTTCTATTTTCACAAATATTACTTCATGATGTGTTTTTAGAATGGCTGAAAATATTTTTAGCTTAGGAGGCTGAGACAGGAAGATTACAGGTTCAAAGCCAGCCTAAGCAATAGGCACTAAGTAACTCAGTGAGACCCTGTCTCTAAATAAAATACAAAAGAGGGATGGGGATGTGGCTCAGTGGTTGAGTGTCCCTGAGTTCACTTCCCAGTACCCCCCCAAAATTAAATATAATACTAAGATTTTAAAGTATATACAAAGGAAAAATGAAGATAGAAATTACGGTGAAGTGTAATAACAATTACCTTTCCTTTCAAGTCTAATTTCAAAACTAAAAATCTAGTCATTTACTTGACTTTTTTTTTTATATCTGCTCTGCTCAAGACATTGTTAAAAATAGAAGGTTTAAAGATTCAAATAATTTTATACTTCTAAATACAAAATTTTATGTATAATTTCCAAGGAAAATAGTCAGAGACCTCATACTCTAATTGAAAAACTTACTGCAAAGTTTTAGTAATCAAAACAGTGTGGTACTGGCCCAAATACAGATGGATACATATAGCAAAGTTAGGAGAAATAAATTCAGAAGATTTATTGTAAAATATGTTGGCTGTAATGTCAAAATAGTGTTTACCTGAAAATTGCTAAGAGAGCAAATATAGTGTTCTCACCACAAAAAGTAATTAGGTGAGGTAATGCATGTTAGTGACCCAACAATGTACACATGCGTATAACACAATATCATATGCCATAAACTTGTTTAAAGTTTTTTGGTTAATTAAAAACTCTTAATTGCAGTAATACAAAGAGGACTGAAATTGATACCTTTCACCTTGAGGAAGCAGACACAATTTCTAAAACTGATGGTTTCTTGGCCATGTAGAAAGTGTTCTATTTTTTGATTGGTTTCAACTAATTTTTTTATTGGTTCTTCTTAGTTATACATAACAATAGAATTTATTTTGATATAACTATAAAAGCATGGAACATAATTGAGCCACTAGTACTTCCCCTTTCTTTCCCATTCTCCCAATTTCTGTTCACTTTACTGATCTTTCTGCTATTCACTTATAGTTATAGCAGTAACTTATAGCTTTTTAAAAAAATTAATGGTGAGATTCACTGTGATATACTCTTGTATGTACACAGGAAAATTAGGTCAGATTCATTCTACTGTCTTTGCCTATCTCATTCCTCCTCTTTTCCCTTCATTATCCCTTTGTCTACTCCACTGATTTATTTTTGGCTCTTTTTAAAAATCCCCTCTCCCTTATTTTGGATTGTCTTTTACATATCAGAGTAAACATTCAACCTTTGACTTTTGGAGATTGGCTTATTTCACCTAGCATGAGAGTTTCCAGTTCCATCCATATGCTATAAAGCCATTCTTCTTTATAGCTGAGTAATACTCCATTGGGTATATAAACTACATTTTCTTTACCCATTCATCTGTTGAATGGCACCCAGGTTGGCTCCAAAGTGTGGCTGTTGTGAATTATGCTGCTATAAACATTGATGTGGCTTTGTCACTGTACTGTGTTGTTTCTAAATCCTTTGGATATATACCAAATAGCAGGATTGCTGGATCATATGATGCCTACATTCCTGGTTTTTTGAGGAATATCTATACTACATTCTAGAGTGGTTTCACCAAATTGCAGTGCCCTCAAATAAGTGTAAGTGTATACTTTTCCCCATATCCTCACCAATATTTATTTTTACTTGTATTCTTTTTTTTTTTAATTTTTTTTTTTAGTTGTAGATGGACACAATGTCTTTATTTTATTGCTTTGTATGTGCTGCTGAGGATCGAACCCAGGGCCTCATGCATGTGAGGTAAGCGCTCTACTGCTGAGCTACAATCCCAGCCCCTTTACTTGTATTCTTGATAATTGCCATTCTGAATAGAGTGACATGAAATCTGTCTTTTAATTTCCATTTCTCTAATTGCTGGAAATACCATTTTTTACCAGTATTTGTTGATCATGAGTATTCTTCTGAGAAGTGTCCATTTGATTCCTTTGCCCATTTATTGATTGGGTTATTGTTATTATTAGTTATTAGTGTTTAGTTTTTTTGAGTTCTTTATTGATAGTGGAAGGAAGGAAGTTCCTGAGATGATATGTTAATGTTGGGTCTATCTTTTCTTCTAGTAGGTGCAGTTTTTCTGGTCTAATTCCTAGGGTTTTGAACCACATAGAGTTGAGATTTGTTCAGAGTGAGATACAGGTTAATTTTCATTCTACTACATATGCATCTCCACTTTTCCTGTATCATTTTTTTTAAAGGCTCTATTTAAAAGGCATCTTTGTCAACTATGAGATAACTGTATTTATGTGAATTTGTCAATGTCTTAGTCTATTCCATTTGTTTTCCTGCCTGTTTCAGTGCCAATACCATGCTGTTTTTGTTACAATACCTCTGTGGTTTAATTTAAGGAATACTAATCTGATGCCTCCTACTTTGATTTTCTTAAGAACTACTTTGTTCATTCTGGGTCTGTTTTTTTTTTTTTCCCCAAGTGACTTTCATGACTGCTTGTTCTACTTCTGTGAAAAACATCATTGGAATTTTGGTAGAAATTGTATTGAATATGTATAGTGCTTTTGGTAGTATAGCCATTGTGACGATATTCCTGCATCTCCAGGAACATGGGAGTTCGTTCCATAGTGTAAGGTCTTCAATTTCTTCCCTTGGTGTTCTGTAGTTTTCATTGTAGAGGTCCTTGACCTCTTAGATTGATTCTCATGTTATTTTTGTTTTGTTTTGTTCTATTTGAGGCTGTTGTGAATGGGATAGTCTCCCTAATTTCTTTTTCAGCAGATTCATCATCAGAGTGTCAGAATGAAATTGATTTATGGGTGTTGATTTTCTCTCCTGCTCCTTTGCAGAGTTCATTTATGAGCACCAGAAGTCTTCTGGTGGAGTTTGTTTCCTTTTAAGCATAGGATCATGTTGTTGGCAGATACTTTGAGTCCATCTTTTCCTATCTGAACTTCTTTACTTTCCTTTTCTTCACTAACTGTTCTGGTGAGAGTTTGAAAGCCTATGTTGAATAGAAGTGGTGAAAATGCTCATCCTTGTTAAGTTTTTGGTGGAAATGCTTTCAGTTTTTCTCCATTCAGAATAAAGTTGGTATTGGGTTTGTCATATAAAGCCATTATAATGTTGAGGTAAGTTTCTTCTCCCAATAGTTTGTCTAGTATTTTAAATATGAGTGGGTGCTGTATTTTGTCACATAAGTTTTCTGCATCTATTGAAATCAGCATGATTCTTGACCTTAAGTCTATCATTTACTTGGTGCATTAAATTTGTTGATTTCCATATGTTGAATCAACTTTGCATACCTAGGATGAAACCCACTTGATCATAATGCACAGTCTTTTTAATGTTACTCTGCATGCAGTTTGTCATTATTTCATTAAGATTTTTTTTCTTTAATCTATATTCATCAAGGCTATTAGTTTGAAGTATTTTTTGGTTTTTTTTCCCCTTGAGTCTTTGTTGGGTGTTGGTATTGGTGTGATACTGGTTTTATAGAATAAGTTTGGCAGAGTTCCCTCCTTTTCTAATTCATGGAATAATTTGAGGAGAATTGGCATTAGGCCTTCTTAGAGATCCAGTAGAGCTCCTGGGCATTTCTTTTTTGGCAGAATTTTTTTCTTTTTTCATGATTACTATTTTTAAAAAAATTTAAAAATTTGTTCTAATTAGTTATACATGACAGTGGGATGTACTTTGACACATTGTGTACAATTTCTCATTTCTCTGGTTGTACAAGGTGCAGAGTCACACTGGCATTTTAATGTAACATGTATATATGGTAATGTCTGTTTCATTCCTCCGTCCTTCCCACTCCCACAATCCTCCCCTCCCCTAACTCCCCTCTGCCTAATCCAAAGTTTCTTCATCCATACCCGCCCACACACACTATGGATCAGCATTCACTTTTTAGAGAAAACATTCTGCCTTTGATTTTTTGGGTTTGGCATATTTCACTTAATGGGATTTTGATGACTGTTTCAATTTACTACTTGAAATTGATTTAAGTTTTCTATTTCCTCCTTATTCAGCTTGGGTAGGTCAAATATATCTAGAAATTTGTCCATATCTTCAAGATTTTATAGCTTATTATAGTATAAATTTTCAAAATATTTTCTGATCACCCTCTGAATTTCAGTAGTATCTCTGATAGTTCCTTTTTCATCTTGGATTGTGATAAGTGGAGTTTTTTTCTCTCTCTTTTTTTTTTTTTTTTGGTTAGCTTGGTTAATGGTTTATCAAGTTTATTCTTTTAAAAGAACTATTAGTTTTACTGATTTTTAAATATTTTTTAATCTCAATTTCATTTATTTTGGCTCTGATTTTAAGTGTTTCCTGTCTTCTACTGATTTTAGAGTTGGTTTGTTCTTATTTTTCTAGGGCTCTGAGATATAATGCTAGACATTTTAGTATTTTTCTGTTCTTTAATATGTAAGCTTGGTGCTATGAACTTTGTTCTTAGTACTGCCTTCATACTGTCTTGGAGAGTTTGATATGTTGTATCACCAGTCTCATTTACTTGTGTTGTTTTTATTTCTCCCTTGATTTTTTTTTCTGCTATCCATTCATCATTCAAAAGTGTATTATTTAATCTCCAGGAGTAAGACTAGTTTTTGTTAATCTTATTGATTTCTGATTTCATTCCATTATGATCTGACAGAATGCAAGGTATTATCTATTGTTTGTATTTGCTATGACTTGCTTTGTGACATAAAATATGGTCTATTTTAGAAAATGATCCATGCTCTACTGAGAAGAAAGTGAATTCAGTCACTGATGGATGAAATATTCTATAGATATCGGTTAGGTCCATATTATTGTAAGTTTTAGTTCTGTAGAATCTTCACTTTGTTTTTGTTTGCATGATCAATCCAGTGATGAGAAAGGGGTCTTAAATTCACCTAGTATTTTGTATTGTGGTCTGTTTGATTATTAATATTGAGAAGGGTTTGCTTGATGTACAAATTTGCTCTATTGTTCGGGGCATAAATATTTGATTGTTATATCTTGTTGATATGATTCCCTTAGGCAGTATGAAATGACCTTCTTTGTCTTTTCTGATTAATTTTGGCTTGATGTTCACTTTATCTGATATGAGAATGGTAACCTCTCCTTGTTTATAAGATCCATGTGAATTATAGATCTTTTCCCATACTTGCACCTCAGCCTGTGGATGTGTTTGCCCATGAAGTGACACTCTTACAGACAGTATATTAGGTATTATTTAAAATCTGATGTGTCTACCTATGTCTTTTGATTGAAGTTTAGACCATTTACATTTAATGTTATTATTGAGAGATGATTTTTATTTCTTGCCATTTGGAGTTACGGGACTTGGGTCTCCTCTGATAGACTATTCTTCTAGTGTATTCCCTCCTTATGCTGGTTTTCATTTTTCTTTTTTTCTTTTTCTTTTTTCCCATGATGCTGGGGGTTGAGCCCAGGGCATCATGCATGCTAGGCAGCACTCTTATCACTGAGCCACATCCCTAGCCCATAGTTTTTATTTCTTTATGAAATATTTTATTGAGTTTGTTTTGTAGTGCAGGCATGATAGTTGTGAATTCTTTTAACTTTAGTTTATCCCAGAAGGTATTTATTTCATTGTGAATGCTGAACCTTAATTTTGCTGGGTGCAGTATTCTTGGCTGGCATCTATATTTTTTTAGAACTTGGTATATAATATTCTAAGACCTCTTAGCCTTTAGGTTTTGATTGAGAAATAAGCTGAGATCCAGACTAGTTTTCCTCTAAACGTGACCTATTGCTTTTCTCAAGTAGTCTTTAAAATTCTGTCTTTATTCTGTTCCAACTGATTTTTAACCAGATAACATCAATAGATCATAAAGGGAAGGTGGGAATGAAATGCATACAATAAATTAAAAAATCTGACAGCATGTTAAATTATGGGTTAACTTTAAAGACATCAAGATGGAATAGGTCAGAAATAAAAGGACATCTATGATGATATGACATTATTGATATGAAGCACTCATAGTAGTCAAATTCACAGAGACAAAATTACAGTGATGGTATTAAGTGCCTGGGAGGCAAGGCAATTGGGAAGTCTTGCTTAATGGATAGAAAATTTCCACTTGAAAAAATAAAGGATTAGGAGAGAGATGGTAGAGATGGTTGCCAATAATGGGAATCCAATTACTACCACCAAACTGCACATATGAAGCACTTAAAATTTTATATTGTGTATTTTACACAAAAAATATTACTAAATTTATGAAAGATAAGCTTGAAATATATGCATATAGAATCCACTATAAGCAATAGTGGGAGTAATTGGAGGGAAACAAAATTAGAAAAATGTAAATTAAAATCATGGTTAGACTTTGATTCATGCATTGCTAAAATAACAAAACAAAAATAATATGCTTACTGACAAAGTATCAGTGTACTTGGATGTAAATTCTCCTTTTGTTTAAAGAAGTGCTGTTTTATAGAAAGAAATTAGGTACTAACTCAATATAAAACTGCTGAATAACCCCAAATTGTGATTTTGGTATCCTAGAAAATATTTGGACATTTGATTTGAGAGCCAGGAACAAAGACTTTCACTGCAGTGTAATTTTGTGAAGAAAACTTAAGGTTTTAAAAATATTCTCACATCCATTCATTTCACTGAACAAATGAACATTAGTGAGTCTGTATTGTGGAATGTTTATGATCCCATTTAAACAAAAGTCATCCAAACATAAGTATATATGTGCAGGAAAAGGAGATATTTCAAGACATATGGCTCAGTGATGAAAGCAAGTTTTTGGAAAAAAAAGACTAAAATATTATATATGTAAAAATAATACCCAATGTAAAACACATTAAAATAAATATTTCTGTTTATAAATGTGTAAGTTTTCAAGTTGCTTTAAAATTGGAGTTGTGAAATCAACATTATACCAACACTCTTGAAAATCAAGCTAAGAATAATTTTTCTAGTCTACCATATTTTAACAGTTACTAATTTTTAAATTATAGGCTTTATTTATGTAGAACCAAACTATGCATGTATAATGTTGTTAATACAGGGTTTATAATTTCAGTAGGTACCTATTTAATTAAGTTGATAAATATTTAAATTATTTTTATGTTAATACTTATATTTATACTTTTGATAAACTTTGAAATGTAAGAATAAATATTTAAGTAACTATAGCTAATTTTATCTTACAATATATTACTAAGAAAATCTGAGGACTTGGAGTACTAGTCAAAGCCATACATCCATTGTTAAACGACTGTTCTTGAAATTCGTACTTCTAGAACCATGTGTAAGCACATTAATTATCGTCTTCTGACCTAACTACATTTTAGTTATGATTGTTAACGTCTCAATATTTTTGACTGGCAAATTATAAAGCTGGTATGTGGTCTTGTTTAAACTATAATCTTTTCATTTCTAAAAGTAAAAAAGAAATCCAATATTGTTTCCCTAATAGATATGTACACCTGGTTTTATTTTCTTATTCAAGGGGAGAGTTGCTTAATATAATTATCAAGTATTATGAATAAAATAAGAGTCATATACTATATATTGTACTCATTTTATTTTTCTTTAACTTTAATTAACTTTACTTTTTATACTGCTGGTATTTAAATAGGACTATCGTTATCATTGTTTTCATTATTATTTCTGTCCTCTTTGTCTTTAGTAACTGAGTGGACTTAACACGTACATACATATATCCACAAACCATAATGCAGCTCAGTGTGTTATTACAATGTAAAGAAAGCTATGAAATCTGCATTTAAATAATGAATACAACATAAGAAAATCCTGAACCTCTGTTTAGTTAGTTCTTGTTATTTGTAACACTGTGATTTATTTTCATATACATAATTGCATTGCTGCTTATTACCTTTGAATTATCCTACCTCACATTTTAGAAAAGTATAATTCTCTCAAATATCAGATAAATACTCCAATTTACTTTCTACTGGATTCTTAGTGCTAGCCTTTGGAAGTGTTTTTTTGGCAAATACATGCGCTTTGGAGAACGTAGCTAAATACTTAAAATATTAATTTACTGAATGAACATGTGCTTCGAAATAACACATTAAAATAACATTATCAACTGTATTTGTTACAAAATAGTTTTTTTTTTACTCCCTCATTTCAAGTAATAGTTCTGAAACCTTTCCTATGTCTTCGCTATCACTGTCTTTTATCATCACTAAGACCAATTTTCTGTAATCTATGTACTTTGCTGAGCACCTCATTTTCACTGCTGTCCAGGTTCTTTAAGATAGATATCCTTTTTAATCCTCACATTTGGCTGTTCCCAGTTTTATAATGAAGCATAAATATCCATTTGCAAAATATATGGACTGGTGTTCATCATTCGTTTCCTTGCTTGTTTTTGTCCTGGAGGTTTATTGTCATGGTCCTTAATGGTTAAGTATCACCAGTTAATGTGTTACACAGTGATACATCCAGGCCCTAAAAGGGTTGATAACAGCATCTGGCCCTATAGTTCTGAGATGATTTCCCTAGGAAAAGAGACTGAATCTGCATTAAATATATTTAGCTCTTTTTTCTTGAAGCTAACTCTAATCCGATGGCATCTAAACATATCGGATGTATTCATTTTAGATTTATGTGCCTTCTGGACCCTGTGTTTTGCTCAAAATATAATAATTGAGATTATGTCCTATAATATATAATATTTTATAGAGACTTGAATAGATGCTTTCAATTATTCACAGAATAGTTTCAGAAAAAATGCTTGGCTTTACATCTTGGAATATCTGGTAACTCATTGAGGACACACAGAGACAAAATCCTTAGATCCTTAGCATAAAATATTCTCTGTATAAGCATGTTTGTACTGCCCCTGGTTAGGGTGGCTCACTACCTTATAGCACACAGGGCTGTGTAATTGCTTTTCTGTAATGAGTACGTTCAAATCAGCCATGAAGACCACCCATCAGAAATGCATGCAACACCTTTCTCAGCTTGAGTTAATCTTCAACCATGCTTCAGTCCCTAACCTTCTGAGAAATGGAAAGTGATACTTGAAAAGAGCTTCCTGGCTCTTGCCCTCAAATGTGTCTGTTGCTAGGGGTTGTGTGTTGTCGTCGTCTTCTCTCTTCGTAGTACTTGTTCAGGTTCCATTAGCTAATACTTAGTAAAAAGTTGAAAAATCATCTAAAATTTTCATTTTTGGCATGAGGCGTAGACGTGATTTTTCTGACAAACCATTTCTCTGCTGCCAATTGTTTATAATCCTTTATAATACTTACGTGTATCTATTTCAAATTATCTATTAGGGATGAGATTCTGAATTTCTAAAATTTTTATCTTATTCTATAGATGAAGATGTCACTATTTATGCTAGTTATTCCCAACACAAAATACTGGATGGGAAAAGTGGTACCTTCTCAATATTCTATGAGAGAAAATTATTTGTGGTATATGTGTGTGTGTACGCACGCGCATGTGCACACGCACACTCATGTACGCGTCTAGTGCAAAATATGGAACCCAGAGCTTCATACATGTGCTCGGCCACTGACCTACACTCCCCCACCCAAGATCAGTATTTGATAATCTTGCCTTGTATAATCTTGCCCTTGCCTTTGATAATCTAAGGGGTATGTTTAAATATATTGGTTACATTGCTGGGAGATGTCTTCTGGGATTGTTAATGAGAACGCTTGAACTGTGTGCATAAATTTGAGCAGCACATTTTATTTGTTGGCAGCATAGTGCCTGCCCTGAGGCAGCTGGAGTCAACTACAACGTTTTCCTCTAATGTCTTTGATCACTGTATGATTGGAAATTTCCAAGAATCTTCATCTCACTTATTAAAGGGAAAAATTGATGCCTATGTGAAGGTAGGAGAACTCTGTCAACCAAAACTAGAAGGAAATTCCAAATACATGCATATTCTCAATATATGATTCAAACTTTTGTATGGTGGTCATTAAGGAAGCTGCTATTACTATGTAAACGAAGAGCAGTCACAAGAGAAATGCACTTTCTCCTTCAGAGCTCCACTATTTTATCCATACCAAAGCAATGGCTTTCAAAGGAGGTTATGACCCAAATAAAAGAATAAGGAAGTGGAATGTAGAGTGTATCACTGGTCCAGAACATTTTAGAGCTTGATTTTCTCCCTGAATAAACGTGTAGGATCTCCACAATAATTTTAAGGTTCAGCAAAATACTTGCACTTTCTGTATATATTCCAGGTGAAGAAGGCACTGGATAAAGGATGAAGATACTGGAGCTCTTTTCCTAGGTTTGCTCATTGGAAATGCCAAGTTATTTCTTTTCCTCATCTTGACCATGAAAAAATAGAGATGATGATTAAAACTGTGGCAAATCTACATTTGAAGCATTAGGCAAATTAACCTGAATATGAACTCTATCAGTCGAAGTAATAGTGGAAAGATTACTTATCCTATCTTTGTATGTATTGTGAGGTCTAGGCAGCTTAATAAAATATCAGGTCTTAAGGAAATATTCCTTAAAGCTACAGAAGGTATGAATCTTTGGGTGTAAGTAAAATAACTTTAATTTTCTGGGAAACACATTGGTGAAATTTAGGAAAAGTCAATTTAAAAACTCAGAGCACTGCTGCTGGGTAGTATTACATTGTCCATAGCCAAAGGTGTAGTTAAAAAAATTTTTTTTTCCTAGGACCTCTCCACTCTCCTCAATTTAAAAATGGCCTTCAGGTCTCCCATTCAATGTGCCAATCTGGAAGTCTGAAATGCGGTAAAAAGGCAAAGAACAGTTAGACTCTAAAGTCAGTAATATATTAGCTGCTACTTTTATGGGACATTTTGAAGCATAGGCTATTAAATCACCTTCTCCCGTTCAGTTAGCTTTAGAGCCTGATGAGCATCAAAGCGTGGATGGAAAATTGACAGCCAAAGAGACTTACATATAAGCACAATTTAAAAATTCAGCAAAAGAAGCAATGTTCCTAAGATCTTTCTTGGACTTATTCTGAAACTGTAGCCAGTCTCTATGATGTTGCATTAAAAACTGAAAATAACAACAACAACAAAAAAAGATGGAATCAAGTTTAATGAAGCATCTTAAGTGGACTTCTTGAAGTTTTTATAACATCTGCAGGAAATATTCTTTGTCTATCAGGGGCAGCAGCAAATGATAGGCTCATTTCCATATCACTATTCAGTGACTGTCAATAGTGACCCCTTCCTCATGCCTTTTATTCAGATATATGACCTTTTTAATTTTCACATGTGCTCTATAGCCAGTGGAGGAGGATTTGGAGGAAGCCCTGCCTTAATTTCATAATGACTATTGAGCCAATAGCTCATGACCAGTTATTGGTTTAGTTATTGACCTTACAGTTGATGCAGCCTTCCAAAGTGCTTAGCTTAGTAGCGAAGAGTAGCTTACCCCCTGGTGAAATCAGAATCAATACTTATTAAATACTTCATGAACTCTATTCATTTCTAAAACAGCCACTTGTCTGCCCTTCCTGTCATGTTCTGAATTAATTTGATATGTGATACAATTCTTACATTTTATATTAGGTTACTGGTATGCTGAAAAGGGAAAAGCAAACTACACATGACTAGGAGATCCACTTGTTTTCATTTTATCATTAACTGTCTCTTCTCTCTATTCTAAGAGTTTATTATGGCACCCTATTAGACAACTTCCCAGTTTCCCATTAAAAAAAAAAAAGATCTAAATACACATGCAAATTATCAAACATTTGTTACATACTTCCTTCTCAGTTCTTTAGGGAAATGAAAATGAGAAGGTTTTTGTAAACAGAAATTAATCATTTTCCTGAAATACTCTGTAGTTAGTCTGGGATGAATGTAGCCAAATATAAGGTGTCATGATGATAATAAATGTATTTGTTAAAATTATTTTTATGAGGTTTTGTTTAATCTTTATTTTTTCTTCACTGGAAAAGAGTCAGCAGTACACAATATATAATCAGAAAGTAACATATGTTATCTCATCCTTGAGACAGAAAGTGTTCATAATTAGATTTCTTGCAGAATTTTCTGGTTTTGTAATTTAATTAATAACATCACTGTTCATTTTAAGTTAGTCTTTTCACCCTGCAGATATTTAGTTCAAATATTAAAACAACAGTTTCCTTTTTGTTTTGTAAGAAGCATCAAGTGAGTCAGTTTTTCCCAGTGCTGAGATGAGCTTTCTCCAAGGCTGTAATTTTGGATAGCCTGGCTATCCATTAAAAAATACTTTGTTCTATATTAATTTTAAGGCTATGACCTGTTACCACAATTTTTACCACCTCTAGCAGTTAAAACAGGGATTTATTTTTTACTCTGATCTAGCAGTAGCAGATGGATATCTTTTTCTATTAGTGGATTATATTTACACATAATATTGGGATTAATTTTGACATAATTACAGAAGCATGGAAGATAATTTGCTCCAATTCAGTCCCCATGACTTTGCCTTTCTCTCCCTTACCCCTCAAACCCATTTCATTTCCCCTCCTCTGTTGATCTTACATCTATTATTTAGTTTCATCAGTGCATAGATCTACAAAATGATGAAATTCACTGTAGTATATTTATAAATGCACGCTGGAGAATTTGGTGAGTTTCATTCCACTGTTCTTCCCTTTACCCATCCCTCCTCCCTTCCCCTCAATCCCTTCCCCTCAATCCCTTCCTCTACTCCACTGACATCTCTTCTATTTTCATGGACTCTTCCCCACCCTTTTCCCTCTTATTTTGCTTTTGCTTCTTCATATAAGACAAAACAGCAGAGCCTTGACTTTGAATCTGGCTTATTTCATTGAATATGTTGTTGTCCAGGTCCAAGGGATCATTTTTAATTTGACTAAAATTAATAAAACTGATACACAGAATTAAATGAGCTCCTAAGACTTTAAGAACAATAAATGCTCCATAGTAACCCAACAGTCTATTGGATTTTACCTTGAGAGCTCATGTTGATGCTCAG
Organism: Geosciurus inauris; assembly: GCA_004024805.1. NCBI lineage: Eukaryota > Metazoa > Chordata > Mammalia > Rodentia > Sciuridae > Geosciurus > Geosciurus inauris. Next base: position 140,500 of record PVHX01002376.1, read on the forward strand.
GTAAAGACAGACCTTGAGAGGCTTACACTATCCAAGAGCCCAACGCACTTCCTGAAGACCCAGGTGGACGGTCTTCAACTTGGGCATTAAAACTTGGTACTCACACCTTGCTTTCAAATACATCTCTGTTACAATCACTTGGAAATACTCCTTGGCTCATTGACTCATAAACTTTCTTCAGTATTTCCTCCAAATCTGTGAAACCCTCTTTCTCCTTCAATGAAAGTATAAATCAAGTCGTTGTGATATCGTAAATGCAAAAAAATAAAATTGCTTTCTTCTGTATGGCTCTTCTGTCATGCATAAACTAACCTCATCTCCTGCAAAATACCACAGAATAACAAGTTCTAGAATATTTATTGTGTCCTGAGATCCCTCTGTAGTGTATTGATTTCAATTTGTCCTTTATTTCTTAAGAAAACCATATAAGAGAGGTCATGATTTGGCTTTTATCCTAAAGATGAATGAATTCAGGGCAGACTTGAATGCTTTTGAAGACTGCAGGCCTAATAAGTCACAAAAGACTGGATCATGGGCCCCAAATCACCTTCTTTATTGTCCCTTTTTCTTATCTCCTTACTGAACATTTGCTCCTTTCCAAAGAGACAAAAGTTATTAAGGCCAACAACATAGTCTGAGCATCTTCATGCTGGTCACAATCCTTAATAGAACTGTGGCACCCAGTAGCAGCTTAACAAAACTTCAGAGGAAACAATAAGTCAGTTTTCAATGTGAAGAACTTGTTTGTTGAAGAGTAAATATGGTTTGTTTCAGAATTGGTGAGAAATGAAAGTTAAAATACAGTCCAGAGTAATGTGGAACATTGGATCTAATTTAATTATTTCAGTATGAAGAAGTAAAAATGCATGTGACAGCTGTGATATCATAAAACCTTTGTTTAAAACCTTTATTTTTATGTCTCTATTTACTCTGAATCTTTTTGTTTGTTTTTTTTTTCATGATTTTCTTAAATTTCCAAAAAATATTTTCATTGACATGGTTTTAGTAGCTCCTATCTGAAATTATCATCAGGGAACACTTTCTTTTTTTTTCTTTCTGGCTATTTCAAAAAAGAAAACTACTTAATATCAGTGTGAATAACACATGTTCTCATTGCAGCATAATGTTGTCGCAATCTGTGCTTGATATAGTTATAAATAAGTCTTTGAAAGCATTTTTCTGTATTTTAAATAAAGGCTATAGAAAGCCACAAGAAGGATCTAGTCTTGTTAATATCACAAGCTGTTTCCCCACCTGCACTCAGAGCAGCTTTAGTACAGCAGCTGTCTGGGTTCGTGTTGGCACATCACCGTCTGCATAGGAACCCCATGGTTCACACAGAAAATGAATAGGCCACAGTTCCAATAGGGGTCTTTAATAATCCTTCCTCTAATGCTACCATGTGTGAGCATCAGGCTTTGAAGGGGTGTGAGGTGTGAAGTTTCAGGAGGATTATTTAAAGCCACTCCATTTTGAAAGGTAGAAAAGAGCATTACAAAAACCAGCGAGTACTTTTGCGTTTCTCCTGCGTGTCGATCAAATGGAGTTTATATTGATGCTTGAGCTTCTTGTTCAGCATGTGACAGCAAGTGAAGGGAGGACCATAATTATGGTGAGTCTTTCCATTTGCCCTGTTTTAGCATGGACAAACAAAACTCAGCATCAATGTTTCGTTGATTTCATTTACCAATTATTAGCTATGAAAACATCAGCCTAATGGGAATAAATATCTATCTTATAGTTCCAAGAGATATTAAATACAGAAAGTAAAAGAATTTTAAATTGTACCTACTATCATGCATTGTCTATGTATAACTGAGTAATGGTAGGACATTCCAGAATAAAGGGAATTTATTTTTCTACATGAACTATTCAAAGTATCCTCCATTGCTGTCAATCAGTCATGGTCTTTTAGGCCATGTGAGTACTGCAAAAATAAGTTCTTTGTTAAAACAAAAAGCTATACTATAATATCTCTTATTTCTCATAAGTTACTTTAAGGAAATTAAAACTCCATTTATATGATTATGAGCATTTTAGCAGGGGACTATAGTATGGTGAAGTGAGATGATCAAACTGGTCTCTTGGAAATAACTACATGCAACTGCAGAGTGAAAATCCTAAAGTCCCATCACCCATCTACTGCCCTGCATGTGGATTCAAATTCAAAGGAACTTCAAACATTGGGGGTGCCCAATATTGATTTTAGAAATGTTTATCTCTAGTAGTGTGTACAGAAGACTGGAAGTTCAGTCAATGTGCATTTTCTCTGTAGATCAGGTGCTGTGCTGGGTGCTTCAGAACTGAAAATAACCAATATAGGACTTAGACCAAAAGATTCATTCAAGAGATATCTAGGACAGATAAGTGTATCAATAGAGCTATAGAGGCATCTTAAAGGAAAGAGAGATAAACTCTTTGGGGTTTAAAATAAGAAAGTCTTCCAAGAAGGTAATATCTCAGCAAAGCTCAGAAGAGCAATTGGAACTTTTCCAGATGAATTGAAAGGCAGGTGTTACTGCAAGATACATTGAGGAGTATGTGGAACTTGGTATTGCTGGATTTCAAAATAGAGGAAGTGGAAAGAACTGGGAAGATGTGCTGCAAAATAGACAAAAGCAGATCATAAAGGCTATCCTAAGTTTTTCAGAAGGAATAACCATTGAAGAGAAATAAGCAAAAGATTGGCATGCTTGCCAGGCGCGGTGGTGCCCGCCTATAATCCCTGCATTTTGGGAGGCTGAGACAGGAGAATCGCAAGTTCAAAGCCAGCCTCAGCAATGGTGAGGCACTAAGCAACTCAGTGAGACCCTGTCTCTACATAAAACACAAAAATAGGGCTGAGGATGTGGCTCAGTGGTCGAGTACCCCTGAGTTCAATCCCCGGTACAAAAAAAAAAAAAAAAAAGATTGACATGCTTGTATTTGTTTTTTACAAGTGCTTCTGAAACAATACAATGTAGATGGAGAGAGACCTGAGGAAGGGCAAACAGTTGGGAAGATTCTTCTAGTGTAAACCCAGATTATGAAGGAAATGTGTAATGTCAGTAAGACAGCCTCTCCCATTACACATTTTGGAGGCAGGACTTTTGGAGGCAAATTTATAAGGGCTTACTGGAGTAATGGAGTGAGGGAAAGTAGGTTTGTTGTAGATCTCTGTTGGTTAATCTGTAGGATTCACCAGGCATCCCTCTCATACATTGTGACAGACAATGGTGTCTCTTCTGACCACTGTCTTCTGAATATTTCTAATGCCTGAAAATTCTCCTAATTTTCTGCAACAACCTATGTGCAGCCCACAGTCTTGCAGGACATAATCACCAATGACTGGTTCCAGCAGAGCTTGACAGGTTTCTTGTGCCCGTCATGGCTTTATGACATGCTTTTAAGCCAAAGACTAAGGATGATTGTAGCCACCACTGCTCTCCTTAAAGTTACAACAGCTGCTACAATATTTTTCCCTCATATTGTCAAGAAGCACAATTTCTTTCCCAGAAAACTGGTCTAATTGGATTTGGTGGACCTTGACTGGCTTGTCAAAGATATGTTCAGGGCGAAGGTAAAAACATGGAGGAGTTTGTTCCTGAAACTAAGGGCTGAAAAATCTCTGATGAAGGCATTTTATATAAGAATATGTATTTTGAGAAAGTTATTTTCTTATTACTTTTCCATGATCTGTGTATTATTACATTTGACAAAAAGGTAGAAAAGATCAAAAGCTATAGAAAATGATGTAGAACCCCAAATTGTGTGCATGCATTTCTATTTCTAAAGAATTATTGACATGTGAATGTTCAATTTGAAGTTGTACCATTTTTATTCTGCATTTTAAAAACATTATACTTAAATATTTTTCATAGGTGGGAAGTTGCTGTGGAGGTCGTGCTGTTTGATAACTCAGGCTGGCATCTTCAGTCATCTCCTGATGGGAGAAGAGTTGCAGGTGTTCCAAGGTGAGTACTTTCCTGTGTCTGTCTTGACCACCATCCTGGGAAGCCACACCAATATTGGAATAAGTCATGGAATTCTAAAATTTGAACATTTTGCAGAGGCATCTTTTAAGATAATTATTAAGGTATTTCTCAACAAGCACAAAGTTAACTCAGATTTCTCAGCCACATTTTCCTAATTAGTATCTGGTAGTAGGGCTCTTGCTACTTTTTGAGATTTGGAACAACATGCACATGTGCATACAAACATGTATGTGTGTACATGAATTCACTGATGTTTATTACTAAGCTATTGTATAGGTTCATCTACAGGCTTTATCTGCCTACCTTACCAAGAAGAATGTTACTTGCTTGGCAAAAAATATGAATATGTTAATTTATGTAAATATCCTGATGGTCAAGATAATACAATCAGGATGTTCTAAAGTACAAATTCTATATGGCATATTTTGGTTTTGAGTTAGAGTTTGGGAAGAAGCTGTTTCAGACTAGGTCTCCTATCTGGGAGCCATAATGATGTTTTAATAAGTAATAGAATAGATCTCCTCACTCATTCACCTGAGAGAAGAAATGTGGCAAGGAGAAACTTGGAAATAAGACTTTAAGAGTGACAGGTACTGGGTGAGAATTGTAGCTCCTTTAAGAGACAGCAACCCTTCCTGGAGGGACCTTGGCAGAAGGTGAACCAATCAGAGCTTCTGCTAAATGAAGAGGCTAAAAGAGTAGGCGCCTCTGACTCCTCAGCTTCATATTAAAAAATTCTGCTCTTCACCTTTCTTGAACCCCATTCCCTAACAAGCAAGTTGACATTAATTCCTTGTTCTTTAGAAATTTTAATATTGAACAAGTGTATGAAGTAGGTCGCCTGGAAATATAAGAAGCGAGTCTAAGCACCTGGCGCTCTGTTCTGCTTTGGTCTGGATATAGTTCTGTTTAATGAGTTGTTCGATTATCGCTCTGGAACTGAGAATAGCTGGATTTGGAGGTACACAGGAAAGTGACTGAAAAACCAAGTGACAAACTTTAAGTAAATTGACTTTGGAAAGTGTGTCCCTCACTGAGGTTAAATTGCTTCTCACTTTAGGGAAGAGGAATAAGACAAAGGGCTGGGCTGGGTTTTATGACTCATAGGATGTCCACACATGAACAAAAGGGCATGCTTAGGACATTTGAGTGTTTTGTCTCCTGTCTGAAGAGCTCCGATTTGGGAATCCATTACAATGATCAAGCACTAAGTGAGCTCAGTGTGTGGATTAAGTGCTGCTCCTTGGAAAGAGACTAGACTTTTTGAAAAAGTATTAAAATTCTGCATTGATATGAAAACTTTTGACTTTCTAAATTGAACCTCTTAAGGAATCTCTTGACTGATCTTCATTCCAATTCCATGATGGGTGGGTGAGGGTAAAGGAGGAGGGGGTAGAGTGGGCTCTTATTTCGTTCAAACTCTAAAATTTTTTCAAAAATTTTCCTGTAATTTCTTATTAATGGTGCCCTTGATTTTGATTTATATGATCCTATTATTCATTACAAGGGGAAAAAAGGAGTCACTTTTTTTTTCCAATTTAATTTTAAAAATTAGGGCTAGCAGTGATGGAATTTAAAATCAAATTATCCTGTCAGAGTGACAGATAAATCTCAAGAGTTTCTAATGAGATTTTCCACTGTCAGGATGCTGAATTTCTCCCTTTCCCAGTCTCCTTCATTCCAGGTTTTGACAGTGACTGACAATGAACATCTGCGTTTTGAAATATAGTTCTATTTGAGGAGTTTGGGTCCTTATTTAGACATTTTGGGGTGGCTTCCTTCCTTGTTTGTTCTAGGTTAAAGGGGGAAACGGTATATACAGATATCATAGGGTAAGTCTTCTACTATGGAAAGCCGTAGGTCATTACAATACACCTGTATTTGGTTAAGTAGAGTAGATTTGCCAGTTCTACACTCTTCTGAATACATGTTGCTATTCTTAAAGGATTTTGACTGTAGAGCTAGTGTAAATATGACACAGTAGTTCTACTATGCTGCTTTGTCATTTCTTTTTCTGTTTTCTCATTATCCTAAATAGAATTTGAAATTGTAAGTGCTTTCACAGTATTGGATAGATGCATATCGTTTTATATTAAGATAACAATTTTGTTTTCTGTAATCAGGAACTTTGCAATTCTCTATTTCTTGTAGCTTAAAAGAAACAATTTTCTGGTCTCTAAAATGTGTAACCAGTAACAATTTTTAAATGAAATAATAATAGTTCACTGTATTCCTCTGCAAAAGAATACATCCAAGATGCGCAGTCTATTTGGTGGCCCCAACTAAGTAGCCAGATTGCCCATTAGTTTAAAATGCCTTGCAAAACCAAAGGAATACAGACAGAACTGTTGATCTATGACTGGAGATTGTCTTAGATGCTAAAGCATTGTAATACCATGTTAATTCTTGACTATGCCTGCTCCCCACCACATCTGAACCAGAGCTCATGAAGTATCTTGAAGTTTCTGTTGTCTCACATGTAGGAGAACACGTTTTTTTCTTTTTCCTCTTGTCACCCACCCTTTTATTATTAGCCCGAAGCTAATCAAAAGCTACAGCTGTTTTGTGAGACTTGCCTTCTACATTACGATTCTGTTTTTGCATGTTGCTGCAATCCCTAAAACAGAGGATATTAACCAGTAAGTGCCCCCTGAGAACCCTACTTTGGTTCCTCAATTATTACTCAAAAATGAGAAATGGTGAGGACATTAGGTCATCATTCAAAGAACAGATGACACGTGGAAGAAAATGTTGCAAGGCACCTCTGTGTGGGTTCTGAAGGGCTGCACATACTATACATTAGTTAAGAGTCTTAATAAAAGAACAGAAGGAAGGGAAAATAACACAAAATGAAGAATGAATTACTTAAGATTAAATAGTTTCTATTATAGAAATAGGCTACATGTAGAGCTAATGGCAGGCATTTTCTACAGACAGATGGAATGTTCTCCTCTCCCAATAGTATTGATATGAAGTCTCTGTTAAGATTCATTTTTCCTGAAACATTTGCATATAAATATAAACATCATTACTAGAGGCTAATTGCCCTATAGGAACTAAAATGTGGGAATTAGCATCTTTAGTCGTTTTTATTATTATTTTTTAAAGTATCTCTAACACGCGTCGTATTTGGTACTGCATGGCTGCAGCAGATAATTACCACCATTAAGAATCTCAAACGCAAAATCGGAACCATTTGGAATGGCTTCCAGGGCAACCCAGCACAGTGAGTAGCCACCAAAATGAGGATAGGAGGTTTATGCTCATGCATATTCATAAGGGTACTTAATTCGACATTCATCATAGGGGGCTTTTTGAAAGCTCGTCAAAAGAGCAGCCCCCAAACAAGACCAAACATCAAAGGTAAGATGCTGATGCTCAACTTGCTCCCACACACAAACACTGCTTGCAGGAGGCAATGGATAACGCTAAAGGAATTATTTAACTACTGGGAAGAGAGGGGAATTTCTACGAGGATGTAAACCAAAAGTCTTTGCCTTTATCATTCATCTTATTGATCAGAAAGGTCAGGAGTATAAGTTATTTCCAAGAGTGCATCAGAGGCAGCCATTTTGGGGAAATGGATGTGCAGATAGGTGTGATTAATGCCCCTTGCTTTGTGCAGAATACTAGAAAAATTTTGGGGGACCAGTCTAGAGCCCCTCAAAAGAAGAAAATGTGTGGGAAAAATTCAGCCCTGCCTGAGAGGCCTGCTATCTGCAACACCACCCATTGTGTTGGTGGGTCTGTGCATTCAGCATACAGGTGCTGTCTAACTCCAGGGCTGTGTTCCAAGGCAATCTTGCTGACACTTACACTTTTCAAAACTGTTTCTGTGACATTCAGCAAATGTTTTTTCTTGTGGAACAAATCTATTCAATTATAGATTAGAAACAACACAAAGAAACCTTTACAAATGTTTCAGTCTCGGTTTTGCACAAAGCAACAACATTATGCTTAAATGTAGTGTTCCTTGTTAGAACAAAACATCTACGGCAGCAGGTAGGTGGCTCCTTTTTCTAATTCTTTCCCCCTTCCTCTTAGAGTCATGGCTTTACTTCTAAAAGACAAGGAATGGTCTGAATGTGAAACACCTGCTCTTCTTGTGTAATGGTGGCCTCATGTAGTTTAATTCTCTGCATTCTCCCTTTACTAACTTCAGATAGTCATCATATTGGGCAAATATTGGAGTGTGACCGATTTGTAACTTAAAAGCATCCTGGGGAAGAATGCCAGGACACTGCTACACTTACCACTAGCTTCAAGTGACCTGCTTTCAGGCATACTTTACACTGAAAAGTCAAACAATTTAAGTTAAAAGAACAGTAAAGTTAAACTTAGTGATGACTCTTTTGCTGTCGAAGAAAGGTTTATTTTTAAGGCAACATATGATTTTATAGTGACAATAATCTTTTTAAAAAATATCAAAAGTAAGCTGGGCGCTGTGGCTCAAGCCTGTAATCCCAGCACTTAGGGAGGCCGAGACAGGAGAATCGCGAGTTCAAAGCCAGCCTCAGCAATGGCGAGGCGCTAAGCAACTCAGTGAGACCCTGTCTCTACACAAAACACAAAATAGGGCTGGGGATGTGGCTCAGTGGTCGAGTACCCCTGAGTTCAATCACCAGTACCAAAAAAAGAAATCAAAAATAATTATTTTTCATATAGTTGTTAGTGATGATAAAGAGATGGTGAATTGGAGAGGATCATTATAAAAGACCAAATTATCTAACTTGCTAGCATTCTTCAAACTACCCTTCAAAACATACCAGTATGGCACAAAAGAGAAATATTTAGTTGACTCTAAGCATTTTAAAATACATATTTCATTATACATTTTAAATATGCTGAAATATATTACGAATATTTAAATATAAATATGTAATATATTAGATAATTTACACAAGAATAGCTAAAAGAATAGAATAAATGGAAAACCACAAGCACATCTCTGTACATACCTATGAATTAAATATCTGTAAAATTGAGAAAATAAAGCATTTGCAGAAGTAATATTCAATAGAGGAGGTTGAAAATACTGGGGGAGGATTGTAGATCCTTATTCACATTATATAGCTACATAAAATTGAGAGGGAAACAGAAGCTGAAATCATAGATTAATGAAAAGTCATTTTAGAGAACATGTAAAGCTAAAATCTTTTAACAATGCAATGACAATGTAGATAATTACTTTTTGTGATCTCTGGACTTCTAAGCATAAATAAACTTTTTTTCAAACTTTATGCATAAAAGCAATAGAGGCAATCAAGAAAAAAATCCATATATTTGAATTAAAACTTAAAAAGTTTATACATCAAAAAGTAAAATGAATGGTAGATAACAAACAAAATACTTTTCCAATGTTCAAAAGTTAAAGAATTTTAAAAGTTTCATGTCATTTATTAATTTTAATGGTTAAGAGTGATAAAGATTTCAAAGTATATCAACTACAGAGGAATAATAGAATAGGAAAATAGTTCAACCTCAGTGTAAGAGGATGAAAAATTAAAACATAAAAATCCACCTTTTTGTTGGTGGTTTGTATTTGTCTTCCTTTCTAACACAGCATTTTTAACAGTGAAGCTCCTCTTCTCTTTGTGGAAAAAGAGACAAGTAGCCTTGCACACAAGCCTCACACACTTGGATGTAAGCAAATGAGAACAGATTTTCCAACATGCAGCTTTCCCACTATAGAATGAGATCTCAAAAATTTCATAGGAAGCACGCTACTGGTTCAAAATGTGAAAATATTCTCTATATAAGTGATCAGAATTTCAGAGAATTATGTAGAAGATGGTCATTACAAAGAAAACTTCAAGTATTTTGAAGCATTTTTGAGGTTTCTTTTAGATAAAATAACATGAATAAAATATGTTCTCTTTGTGTATTGACACTAAAATTTGCTGATCCCTACCCTCAATTTGAAATCTGCGTGAAAATTCATGCAATGTCAGAGATTGTTACCAAAAAAAGTTCATGTCTTTCAAATCAGTCAGCACAGGGGAAGCCAAAGGGACTATCCAACTCTAGGCAGGAAGAGAGTGGTGGAGAAGGCAGTGGGCATCCAGCCCAAACTCGCCTGGAAACCCTAGAGGCTTAGCAATATAGACGAGAGATACTGTCACTGACAGCTGCACACATTTGTTCTGCTAGTGTTCATTTAGCCCTGTTAGTGCCATAGTAAGGAACCTGGCTACAAACTGGTTGATGAAATTAGTCAAATGTGAGCTATTCCATATGTGCTGTTCTATATTTGCTACACATACCTACTTGCATAATTTCTCAAATGAATTAGTTCATCCTTCTACTTTCCTCAGCACCATCTAAATCTGCTTGTCTGTTACCTGTCTACATACCAACCATCTAGTCACATTTTGGAAAAGAGGCAGCACAGGGGCTGAGGGATGCTTTATTATCTAGTTCATGGTAATAAATTCTAAACTACTCCATAAATATTAGTAGAGTAAATGAATGCTTGCTTCTCTTACGAATAAGCTGTTTTTAATTGGCAGTTAGAATTTGTGCATAGAGAAAAAGAAGGGAAAAACAAGAGAAAAGGAGAGATCAAGAACAAGAAGAGCAGAAGCAGAGCAGAAGTACTCATGCCTGATATTTTCAAAGAAGAAAGTGAAACTAGTAAAATAAGTTGCACTAGGAGGCAGGTATGAAAAGGGCCTTGGTGTGTATTAATGATATGATAGTTGGGTCTTAACAGCAAGGCTGTCTTTAACTTCCCAAAATAATATCTGATTGTTTCTCAAAGTGCTGATACCAATTTTTATTCTCATCTTCAGTATACGTGTCCGGGTTAGGTTGACATGCCATCTGACCTGTACTTGATATTGTCATAGTTCTTGATCTTGAACAGTCTGATGGGAAAAAAAAGAGTGGTACATTGTTTCCACCTTAATTTGCGTATCCTTTATTACAGTTGAGGAATATTTGTTTTCCCTTTATCTTATCTCTTATATAAAATATTTCTTCATCACTTTCCTTCTTCAAAATATATATTTTCTTGGCTCATTTTTTCTTACGGAAATTGAAAATTTTTATTACTAGTAGTTTTTCATACAGTTTTACAAACACTTTTCAACAGTTGTCATTCTTTCTTTTAAGAAAAAAGAGGATCAAAGAACTTTATGGCTGTATCTACTAAGGTTTTGCTATAGTTTTCACATGATTGGTGTATATTTATTTTTATGATACAGGCTTTTTTTGAGAATTTCTTCTCTGATGTTAGAAAATATTATGTAATTTTGTAAAGTTACATAGTATTGATTTTTGACACTTTAAAATATTGGTTTTTCTGTATGCATAAGTTTAGATACAATTTAATATAAAGAAGGATTACTTTATTGAATATACTTTCCCTTCCCCAGTGATATGTGGTTCTACCTGAAATACAAAATAAATTCAAAATGTCAGTGGGACACTTTCTAGGGACTGTTTAGTTCCATTTAGCAGCAGATTATATCCTCTTTTTACCATTTTAGTTTTCTGGCTAGCTAGCCTGGTACATTTAATTCTTTTTCTTTAAAACTACCTTACATAAGTTTGGACCATAACACTTGTTGCATAAACATTATGGGCTTGAAACAACACCTGCTTATTTGCTCACAGTTCCCCATTCAGGGAACTCAAGGTGGAACCTCGGGGGGAGAATTCTGCTTCCAAGCTTTTATATATGTGTGTGTGTGTGTGTGTGTATTTGTAGAATCCACTTTCTTTTTATTGTAAAACTGAGGCTCTAATTTCTCTGCCCTTGGGGTCTGATGCGTGCTCCTTATTCATAATGACTGTCCTCAGTTCTTTTCGTGAGAACCTGGCCAATTTCAGCTTAGCCATAGCATGTTGATTCTTCCCTTGCTTTAAAGCTAATTCATGAATATTGTATGTCTCTTGATTTTGTATATAACCCATATTTATAGTTATCTAATGATAATTTCTATTGCAAAATCTTTTAAATTTGTTTTTATATGACTTGATTAGTCTACTTTGCTAAAGTCTACAAATGACAGTGTTTTATTTTGGATTTTATGGGTTTTTGTTTTGTTTTGTTTTTTTATACTAGGAATTGAACTTAGGGACACTCCACCACTGAGCCACATTCCTAACCCTACTTTATATTATATTTAGAGAATATCTGAGTTCTTGGTGCCTTGATTTTGCTGAGGCTGGCTTTGAAATCATGATTCTCCTGTTGCAGCTACCCAAGCTGCTGGAATTACAGGCATGAGACACTATGCCCCGCGAGTTTGTTTATATTGTCTATATTAATGACTAATTTTTCTATTAATTTGTATAGATAGAACATTTTCTCCTTTGATGTTGACCATGTTCAATAAAATTAATGATTTGTCACTGAATGAAAAAAACAGTATTTTCAAATATTGACCATTAAGAACATATTTACTATAGATTTTTCATAATTAGCCCTCTGTATCTGAGTTTCTTATCTGTAGACTCAACTAAACATAGATTAAAAAATACACCTATATAAAAAATTTTACCCATACCAGACTTACACAGAAGTTTGTCATTAGTCCCTAAACAATAGAGTATAGCACTATTATATATACTATTTGCCATTTATTAAGTATTATAATTTCAAGTTGGCTTAAAGTATAAAGAAGGATGTGCATACATTTTTTGCAAATACCGTGATTTTTTTTTAATAAGAAACTACAGCTTCCACAGACTTTGGTTATTGAGAGAGGTTTTGAAACTATTCCCCACAGACACTGAATTATGGCTATGTTGTATCTTGACACCAATTATTTGACACTGACTGGGTGTTCTACAGTTCTGTTCAGTTTTTATATTACCTGTGCCACAGGTTTGGGGACAAGGTCCCCAGCAAGTTTGTCCTTATTTCAGATTCAAGCTACATTTGGAGTCCCCAGAGTCCCTAGAGTACTCACAGTTGTCTAGTCAAATATGAATTGTGACCATCCCACAAGCATCTCAGTTTCAATCATTCCCTGAAACAACAAATGGAACTCAGAAACACACTAGATTTCTATTACCATTTCATTGTAATGGATACAGGTAAAAAGCCAGGTGAAGACTTGCATAAGAAAAGTCTGAAAGATCCCCCAAATAGGAGCTTCTATCCCCATGAAGTCGCGGTGTGGTATCATCACAGGATGTCCTTCAGAGATACATTGTGTGGGGTTCTTATCAAGATGTATGGAGGCAGCATTCAGTAGATAGATGGTGAAATGACAAACTCAGTCTCTAAACATGCCATGTCTGGAAGCTGAGTGTCTGCGAGCTTCACCCCTGTATGCATGTGATTGGTTTTTCTGGTAACCAGTGACCATCCTCAAGGTATGTGGAAACACTACCATATTTGAGTCATCAGTATAAAGATTTTATTCTCACTCAAGAAACTCTAAAGGTTTTGAATTTTTTTGCCACAACCCTGGGACAAAGACTGCATATACTGCGTATGTAAGGGAGTGGTAAGCACAACATGAAATACACCACTTTAAGTGTTCAGTTTATTAGCATTAACAGCATTCACACTAACTGTTGGGTAAACTTTCTGTATTGCAAAACTTGCCATATTGAAAAACTTTCCATATTGTAAAACTTTGCATATTGCAAATCTAAAATTATCTACATATGAACAATTCCCCCAAACCCTCTTCTCAGCCCCTAAAGCTGTCATTATATCCTTTTTTCAAAGATATTTTTTTAAAATATTTTTTTAGTTGTTGATGGACACAATGTCTTTATTTTATTGTTTTGTATGTGGTGCTGAGGATCGAACCCAGGGCCTCACACATGCAAGGCAAGCGCTCTACCACCTGAGCTACAATCTCAGCCCTGTCATTACATCTTGTTGTCTCTTAACTTCACTAATTCTGGATTCCAAATATAGGTGGAATAACACAGTGTTTGTCTTTTTGCCACTGGCTTATTTCATTAAATATAATATCCTCAAAACTTATTCATGTTGTGACATTTATAAGAATTTTATTATTTTTCGGTGCAGGGGATTGAACTCAGGGATATTTGACCACTTATCCACATCCCCAGACCTATTTTGTGTTTTATTTAGAGACAGGGTCTCACTGAGTGCCTCACCTTTGCTGAGGCTGGCTTTGAACTTGAGATTCTCCTGTCTCAGCCTCCGAGAGTGCTGGGATTACAGGCGTGTGCCACCGTGCCTGGTTTAGAAATACTTGTATCATATAACATAAGACTTACCAAATTGAGGAAACTTCCTGTTCAGTCTAGTTTACCAATAGCTTATGAATGGCACTGAATTATATTGACATCAAATGTGTCATATATGTATATAGTATGTACAAGATGATTTTTTTCCCCCTAGTTTGTTAACAAGATAAATTTCACTGACCTGTCTTCTTATAACCACTCTTGAATTCTAAGGTAAACCTATCTAATCTGTAATATGTTCTTTCTTCATATAATTCTCCTATGACTTTTAATACTTTGATAAGGATTTTGCATCTATGTTCATCAGTAATATTAAATATTACTTTTTATTTTTCATATTATCATCTTGTTTTGCAATTAAAAACATATGGAGGGCTGGGGATATAGCTCAGTTGGTAGAGTGCTTGCCTCACATGCACAAGGCCCTGGGTTCAATCTCCAGCACCACACACACACACACACAAAAAAAAACATACGGATAATAGGATGAGTTTGGCCATTGTTTCCAGTTTTTTCAAACTATTTATATAAATTCAGAGCAAACTATTTAAAATATTAGTATACCTACTATATATGAATTTACTGGAGCAGAAATCTGGGAGATGGTAGAGTAGGAAACAATTTGTCTCCCCATCTAGACAACAATTACCCTGGCAGAATCTGTCTAGTGTAACTATTTTGGAACTCTGGATCTATTGAAAGCTTCCAGAGAGGGAGTCTTGAATGATAAATCGAAGTTGATTTTATTCAACCTCAACTCATAGTACCAACTATAGTACCAACTATCCATCCTCTATATTTGGGGTGATTTTTTTACATGCACAATTATTTTATAGTTTAGATATTAAGAAATTTGCTCCAGAAATGATAGTCTTCTGCTGTACATTAATGGAGACTTCATCCTAAGACCATGTTTTTTCCTCTATCAAGTCGCTGATTCTTGTAAGAATCTAAGGCATAATGGCTTCCCCACTTTTCTGATACCCTAAGATCTTCATTTAACTATCAGTGTCTACGTTTGCATTAATTTAGTTCCAATTTATTTTTTTGTTTTAAACTCTAAACTCTGTTGTCAGCTTAAACTTTGTGCTATGGCTTGTGTTTGGAGATTTCACTGACTTTCTATATCCTCAGTAACATGTTATTAAGTTTGTGTGTTTGATTTTTACCAAGATCTATTTGTTTTCTAATGGTAATACACTTTAGATTTTTCATGCTAGTTGAGTACCAGAAATGGAAATCTTTCTTAAGCACATTTGTCTCTAGACACATTCTTTCAATCTTGCCTCTTTTTCTTGGAGATAAAAAAGGAATATAAATTGGTATAGTTATTAAGGAAAACAATGTAAAGTTTCCTCAAAATATTAGACACAAAATTACTGTATAATACAGTCCTCCCTCTTCTGGGTACATATATGCAGAGATGAAATCAATATTTAAGATACCCGCCACCCCACATTGATTGCAGCCTTATTCACAAAAGCCAAAATATAGAAACAACCTAAGTGTGTTAACAAAAGAGTTGATAAAATGTGGGGGCATTTGAGGATACAATAGCATAATATCAAGTCTTTAAAAGAGCGAAATCCTGATATTAGAACAACATGAATTACGAGGGCACTATGATAGTTGAAATAAGCTGGACACAGGAGAGCTGACACTGCTTGATACCACTTACAGGTATAATCATGGAAACAGTGAAATAGATGTTACCCAGGGTAAGGAAGGAGGAGAAACGGGGAGACATTGATCAAAGGGCAGGTAGTTAAAGCTACCCAGAAGGAAAGCCCTGGAATCCAAACAGCCTGGGAACCACAGTTGATAATTCTGATGTGTATAGGAAGCTTGATAAGAATAGATTTTATGTATTTTTTTAAATCACATACACAGGGTAACTTTGTGAGGTAGTGGTTAAGTAACTTGATTACAATAATCACTTCATAATATATACATATGTCAAATCATCATGCTTGAAATATATATATATATTTTTTTGGTACCGGGGATTGAACTCAGGGGTACTCGACCACTGAGCCACATCCCCAGCTCTATTTTGTGTTTTATGGTCTCACTGAGTTGCTTTGCACTTCGCTGTTGCTGACGCTGGCTTTGAACTCGTAATTCTCCTGTGTCAACTTCCCAAAGTGCTGGGATTACAGGCATGCGCCACTACCCCCAACAAAATAGATTTAATTTTTATTTGTCTGTTTCAAGAAAGCTGGTGGGGGAGCTTCATTCTGTAATATCAGAGTTCTAATTCTCAATAATACATATTTGTTAAGTGGTTGTCAGTTGAAGAGATTTTCATAATTCTTCAGTAACTGACTCCCATTCCCTACCACATTCTCTTGATAAATTAATTTTAACTCCAATTGCACAACACTTCACTAAGTTTGCACCATCTGATATAAAACTAGCCACATGTGACTACTAGATACTTTAAACGAGGCATAGTTTGAACTTACATATGAAGTTAGTGTAAAAAAACACATTTGATATTTCAACCGTTTGTACAAGAAAGGTAATGTATCTCATTGATATTTTAATAAATAAATATTGACATGACATTTAAGATACATGGAATTAAATACAAAAAGATTTTACCTATTTTTATTTTTGTTAATATAACAATTAGAAAGCTTTAAATTATATATATGCTTGCCCTAAGGTTCTATTGAACAGAGTTGCCCTATCAGTTTGTCAACAAACATCTTCCAAAACTTTTTGTACTTAGTTCCCTAAAAATGTTTTAACTTAAATTGAGAATGGAATTGGCAATAGTGTTTTAGTAAGCTCTATGAAAACTTAAATAAACTTGTGTTGTGGAGCTTTTATAAATGTCTATGCTTCATCCTTCAACTCTATTTTGTGTTCCTTTTCTTCCCAAGAGCTAATTTATTGTCAAGTCTAACTCAAAATGAGGCTTTTACAAAGGTTACCTAAGCCCCCAAAATAATTTCTTAAAGTTTGGTCCTGTCAGTGCCAATATTCAACCCATAGAAAGAAGTGCTAGAGGACATGGAGGAAAACTACAGAGAAATGGAGAGTGTATGTTTGCCTATCAAAAGTACTACTTTATCAAAAGTATAGGCTACTCAGATAAATAGGGATTTTAGATAAATATCAATTATTATTTTCTTGGATTGTGATTTAGAAATAAAAAATATTGCATGAGAAATAATACAGTTTATAATTCCTGTTTATATGACATTAAAATTCAATTGGAGCATTTTTTTAATTGTTGAAATATGTTCACTGGATTGATTGAAGAATGTGTCCCTGGTTTATTCAAGGGTGGGATAGTGACTGGATATCACTTGTAGAGAGTTCAGGTAAATAACACTCGGTATTTTCTAATAGGCAGTGATCATGGGTCTATGAAAGACCTATCTTGATTTTGATTTATTCATTCATTCCTTTTTTAGGGATCCGTCAATCCCATTTTTCTCTCCATCCCCCATAGGTATTTTAAAATACTTGAAATATTTAAAGTATTTGAAATAGGTGTACATCTGAAAATATTTGGTTTTAGCCTCAGCATGTACGTTCAAAATAAAACCTTACCTCCTTCAACTTCCTGAGCCTTTTAAGTCATCTTCTTGCTATGATTTAAGCCTACATCTCTACTTAATTTTAAGTAGCTTCATTCTGCTGTTCCAACCCTCTTTGTAACATATTTCCTAAAGTTTGTTGCTTATTACTGTTAGGATCTATTTCTCCATAGCCACATTAATGAGGACAAAGACCTTTGTTTCCCTTGGTTTCATCACTTTTTTTTTTTTTTTCTTGCTGTCACCTCAGGCACCTAGAACCTGGCATACAGTGGGTGGTCAACAGAATATAAACTGGAATAAATGAATGAACTGCTGCCTTTTCTTTGCAGATTTATGTTCTGTAGAAGTGCTTGGCTTTAAAACTTTTCTTATGGTCTCTGTTGTCTTTTAGATAGACAACTCTTTCCTACACATTAGATCTCTTCCTGTGTCCTCTGTAAGGTGATCAATCACATGTCTACACCACACTTGACTTTTCTGTATTCACAATCACAGACCTGAGGATCATGTCCTTGTCTCTCTCCTATGTCACATGTCTTAGCTTTGACACTCCTTTTTTAACATTTTCTTTTACCAGTATTAAAACCATTATGCTACCCTCCCAAGCAAATGAACTAAGTGGATTGAATTTACTGGGGCCATAGCTTTCCCACCATGCAGCTAATTTGTTTTGTTTTAAGATATTTTATTATTGAGGAACCCTGGGGAATTCCAATGCTAAATATCCTGGCACCCCATGCTGAGTTCAAAAACATACAATGAATAGCATAGCACTCTGCAAAGAGCTGCAGATGGTAGCCAGGCCCACACAGTCTTCCCTGCATGTAGCCTTGTGTGGGGCCCAGGCATGAATGGTTGAACAGATACTCTAGTGCTTGAGCAGTAGAAGAATATGTTCAGTATGTTAGCTGTGTAGGAAACTTTTCAGTCATTTAAATGCAATCTGCATTGAGACTATTACCAGCCCTGAAATGAGAGAAGTATGTGGCATTTACAATTTTTCTTTTCCTTGAAATATACTGACAATACACTTTGAACTTGAGTCTTCTCTGTGGTCACTTACAATATAATTCCATTTCCTCTCCCATTTAGTAACCTGCTATGCTTCCTGTACTGTTTTTGAATAGTCCCATAATAATTATCACTCAGTTTTAAATTTAATCATATATCCTTAAACTATTTATATATATATATATGTATCATGATTAAAGAGTAATAACTATGACCTATTACTTTTCTCTACTTACTATAGCTCTCAATGTGGTTTGGAATACTTAGTAGGCAATTAAAATGCTTAATTTTCAAGCATGGCTAACTAAAATCAAGTATATTAAAGCCGTAGTATTTGAAGTCAGATTGAAATTTTCATCACAACTCTCTTGGTTAAAAGCCATGTGACCTTAGGCAAGTTGCCCAATCTACTTGAGATTTTATTATAATACAATTTTTTTCTAAATAATTGTGCATAATGGATAGTATTATTGTAAAGGTTAAAAGTTATTATGCAGGTAAAAGGTCTTAGCCCAAGTCCTAGTACAAAATGAGTCCACAACAAGTTTTAAGTACCATTACTAATCCTAATATTTACTTTATTCTTCTTAACTCATAGACAATATAAAATATGTGGCTCTATTATTTAAAACATTCCACATACTTCATTTTCCTTTTCAAAAACATTTTTAAGAATAAAAAATGTAGTAAACCACAAGTATCACCAGTATGTTAATCACATGTTATAAAACATGACTGAATTTACATTGTGTTTACTTTCATCAGCAAGATGGTAAATGTTCATAGTGGATAAACAAGAGGAAGCACGACTTACCCTATTTTATGAAACTTAACAGTGTTTGAGTATGTGATTATGATTGATATCCAAGTAATGATGATCATGTAGCTCTGCGGTATTTAAATGAAAATGAAAAAAAAGAGGTTGAGGTCATCTACATGCATGTTTAGCTAGAAATCTCTAAAGTAAATAATTTCATAGTCATGCATTTTTAGTTTACAGGACAGTATACAAATTGATTTCAAGTTTTTAAAAATTTCCATTTGCCAACTTTGCAATATTTGAAACAATCAGTAAACTCTGAACCATTTATCAAAGAATATGTACAATTGAAATGCTTCCTCCAATGCTCCATGTGAGGACTATATGCAGCACTAGTCTTATATGGAGGCATTTTAGTTCTGTAGTTCTGAATAATTTTAATACATAGAAATATTCAACTTTTCTTCTGAAATGAAACAAAATTCCCCAGTGTACTTGTTCTGGTTCATTCCCATAGGATGGTGAGTATGTGTGTGGTTACATTTATAAAGTAAATTATATGCTTAAAGATATAATAGCCCTTGCTTTTATGCAGTTCTTTTCTTCCCTGAGGAATTCAACACATTTCATACTGGCTTTTGAAAAATGGGAAAAGTAGTTTTTATTTCTGACTTACCATGCAATTACACGAATATTGCTTATTTTCAATGTTTTCTTCAAAACACTATCATGGATTATAAGAGATTGAGGATGAGAGAGAGGGGAAAAGAAAAGCATCTAACACAAAATTATTTGGCCAAAATCTTTAAGATACAAAATTATCCAATAAACATTAGAACCTTACTTGAAATCTAGTCTTGCAGGTGACTGCACCCTTTTAATAAAACGTGGTATCAATGAGATGATAAATATGTTTAAAAAATTAAATTTTCCAAGTGTCATCATCTCCTATTTAAAGAAATGAATATTAGATTAAAAAAGATTTTAAAACATTTCTTAATTTGGACAATGTGGACATTTCAAGTTGTTATTCTAGCAGAAAATAATTTTTTAAGGTACATTTACATTCTTCTAGTAACAAAGGACATACCTTTGCAAAGTGCGCAAAACTGACTACACAGTGTTCCTTGAATGTGTGATGTTGGTAGCCCTTGAAACACAAGCCTTGGAACACTGATAATCATCAATGAGACAGGTTTTCAGGGCTTCCACCATTGGTTTAATGCATCTTCAGCCTTTGCTAGGCAGGTTTCACATACTGTGACTATAACTTTTGCTGTTGCAGGTACAGCAGCTAGAGTAACATGAATGTCTTTCTCCTTCACAATTGCATGGATAGAAAATTTATTCTCGACGAAGATCTTACCAACCTCCACAGGTGGTGCTTTGGAACTGTCACCCTTTCCCTTGAAGCAGTCCATGGTTTCCCTTGCCTATCCCTGAATTGCCACCATCATTATTTTTTAGGGCCTTTGTAAAATGAAATAAGACGACTAGAACACAAATGCTATGATATCCAGCAGCCCCTGTGAAGTCTAAGGTGGCTATGAGCGACACATGGGGGGAGGGGGTGGAGTAGATGCACTGGACAAAGGAGTCAGTCACATGCCTGGTAGCACAGAGCAGGACTGGGTGGGACTGTGCGAGACTTCACTTCAATATTCAGAACAGCATGAAACAGATTATTTCTGGAATTTTGTGTTGAATATTTTTGCATTGTGGCAGAAAGGAAAACCACAAACAAGGGGGGACTTCTATATGAAAAATGTGTCCCACTGCTCCACCAAGAATAAACAATGACAAATGCAAAATTACACTTAAAAAGGCATAAGCAAACATTATCAGGGACATCCCGTTTGTCAAAGTGAAGCTTGTGAGAATAATGTGTCACTTCCATCAAGGTATGTTAAAAAGGCCTTCTACTTCAGGTGAAATCTATTTTTGTTATTACTGAAGTAAATAACACATTTCTGCATGTTTCCATCCAAATCCTGTGTATTACTCTCATACAGATATAATTTCTCTAAAATAGAAATTCTACCCACATATTTCCTCACCAAGTGTTTGAGTTCATTTCTGCATGGCAAGGAAGAAAATAAGATTTTTGTGTTGTGTCATGGTAAGTGAATAAATAGTTTTTTCTATTCATTAGAGTGGACATAATAGAATAATTATGTATTCATGGTGGACAGTTTCCTATAAATATTGGAATCCAGTAATTGCTATAAAACTGAATGTTACTTACTCATTTGGAAGACTTAAAGGCACATGAATATGCATGAGCTACTTCTAAAAGTCAGAGAAACACACTTTTGATCTTTGGGTTGCTGTAAGATCTTTTGTGATTCTTTGTTAATATCTGCTACCTTCATCATCTCGATCTAGGCAGTGTTTCAAATGTAGTTTTTATGCAGGTACATCCCGTTTATGGTAGTTCTTCTCCCCCATCCCACAGCTCCAGAGCTTGCTTTCCCTTCATTGATCTTCCTACTCTTGAAGATGTAGAGGAAACATTTATTTGGGGAAACAGGCAAAATAATTTGTCAAATTTGACAAAGGACCCTCCTTTGTCTCCTGCTTTTTAAATTTTGTTCTCTTTCCCAGCATCGTCATTAGCCAATCTGAGAGTAAAAATGTACAGAGTATTGAATGATTGTTCCTCTGCCTAGGCTTTCTCAGCATCCACCTCACCTGCAGCTGAAGAGATTTCTAGAGAAAAACCCTCAGATGTCTTCTATTTCCAATTGTTTCTCCACCTCAGGTTGATGAGAAAGATCTATTAAAGATGCAGAGTTCAGGAATGAGAATATTTCATGTAAAACAGGAGCCATCTGTTAGTTCTCAGTTTTATCCAGGTTGATGTCTTCTCACTTCCTTTGCTTAACAGACTGGTTTTGGTTTCAGAGTAGTATCTTCATTTTAGCAATCTGAGAAGAGCCATGTTTTCTAAACTCAAAACTCAAGATAGCACCATATTAAATTTATAAAGCGTTTCTGGAAAGAAAAATTGCAACAAAAATGAAAAGTTCAAAGATGAATACTATAATTATAGGAAATTGAAGATAAGGATTACTCAATAATTTGCAAAATAGAAATATGGAAATGCTCACAGTTCAACAGTAGTACTTTGTTCATTATTTGTGTATGTATATCAGTGTTGAGTCAGTGCTCCAAGTTCAAGATCTACAGTGAATTTTTGTTGGTAGTGATGTTCTCCTTGAACGAAGGATTGAAAATTTCCCCCTTGGCCAGTGTTCCCTAGAAACTCTGATAATTAACTAGGTTAGTACAAGCCACCAACAAAAGCGTATAGCCAATCCCTCTACAGTGAGGATCTCCAGAAATTATGGGGGTGGGGAATCGAGGACATGGCAATTGCATTTAGCTTAGAAGTGAACACCAGCAAGAAACCTAGCTACAGAGATTCCTGATGCAGGACATTGTGTGGTTATCCAAAAACCATATTTAAATCAAGAAAAGAGTGATCATGAATGCAATGACATTAATATTCTGCTTTGTCTCTTTATTGAGTATTCTCTGAATGTCATCTGACTGTGAAGCAGAATTTTTTTTATTTAAAGATAAATCTCCTGTGAAAACTGGAACATGAGAAATGCCCACATTCTTGATGGTTCCATGTTTGGAACGAGTGTACAAGTAAACACAACTAAATTTTTTTAATAATTAGAAGATGTAAATAATAATGAGTCTTGATTATGCTGTTCCAGAAGGATCTGACAATCATTGGTATATTATCATTCACATGTAGTTTTTTTCTGTAGATTGTTTCCCTGTAGAGTTCTAATTAATGCAAAGAATACTCAAAAAACAGATAACTTACCTCACTAAGTTTGATATGATTACTAAAATAGTAGTCTCACAACTTTGGCTACTCATGTTCTTTTAAAATACTTCATGCTGTGCATAGTAGTGCATACCTGGAATCCTAGCACCTTGGGAGACTGAGACAGAAGAATTGTGAGTTCAAAGCCAGCCTTAGCAATGGCAGAGTGCTAGGCAACACAATGAGACCCTGTCTCTAAATAAAACACAAAATAGGGCTGGGGTTGTGGCTCAGTGGTTGAGTGCCCCTGAGTTCCATCCCCAGTACCAAACAAAATAAATAAATATAATACTACTTTATTTTAAAAAAGAAAAGTATTTCCTTTACAATGTATTTATTATAGGAATTATTAAATATTAAATGTGAAGGAAAATTAAGTTTCTATACTTTTGCTCTTGAATTTATTTCTATGGATATTTACTCTAAGGCCATACTGCTGTAGGAAACTTGAACTTTGTCCAAGGCACTGCTTATAACATAACTTGAAGATTGTTTGAGGGACAAAAATTGGTATTTCATCCATAGGTATCTACAATCAAGTAATTTTGTTCCAAAAATGTGAATGAACTCTTATTAAAAAAAAAAAAAAAAAAGCCAGGCATGGTGGTGCACACCTGAAATCCCAGTGGCTTAGGAGGCTAAGGCAGGAGGATCACAAGTTCAAGACCATTCTCAGTAATTTAGCAAGGCCCAAGGAACTTACAGAGATCTGTCTTAAAATAAAAAGTGGGCCAGGGATGTGACTCAGTGGTTAAGTACTACTGGCTTCAGTCCCTTATAATAAAAAGGTAGCTTTCTTAGGGCTTGTGATGCCTCAGATAACCAGAATCCATTTATATAATGGAAATAGAATGGTAAAATCTGAATTATCATAAAATTTCTGTCTTTTGTCAGCTCTGACCAAAAAAAATCACTTGAGTATGAATTTTCTCTTTTATGAAAGAGATGTTATTAAATAAATACTTAAAAGTGCCCTAAATCATTATTTTTTATGTGTTTGGTTCACTGTAGTAACTAGTGATCACTTTGTCTTTAAAGCAGAATAAATACTGGTTGATGTAATATGCTAAAATATTATTTTGACTAATGCAGTAGATTAGCTATTTGTTATATTTTCATCAAGGAGAATATATAGTTATCTGCTCAGATCACTTTCTTTTTTTTTTTTTTAAATCCAATCAGTAACCAGTCCTGAAATCACAGTTTATTTACAGTTGAAAATAAATTCATATCCTGTTTTTCCAAAAGGGTCAAATTCATTCACAAAAAAGAATGGATGAGAAATAGAATTAAGATGAAAAATATGACATAGTACAATATATATTAAAAAGCCAACCCAACCAGAATTTTATAGTGTTTAAATGTATGTGATAGTTAACCCATCCATGGTATGTAAGGATTAAGATGTGTCTCCTTTCTCAAATAAGCTTTCTCAAGCCCACAGAAAGTCAAAGAGCACAAAATTTTTCTGTAATGTATGAATTACAACTTTCATTCTTTTATTCGATCATGCTTTATTGTCTTCCATTATCTGGCATTATGTTCTATTCTTGACAATGGAGCTCTCTAAAAGTGACATGAATAGAGCAAAGTTTCGTAGAGTTTAAAGATTTTATAGTTTATGAAATCTTTAAGAAACGTAACACAAAATTAAGTGTCAAAGAAGTTATTTGTGCAGGTGGGAAAAAATTACAAGTCAGTGACAAAGTTAAAAATCTGACCACTACTTATAAAAATCTCCTGTTGCAAAATCAAAATGATTTCATGGATTTTTTTAGTTTACTGCTTATAACCATTTTTTTTTTAATTGAATGCCTTGTGTCTTTGTACATAATAGTTTTGAAAACATTTTGTTTCAGGAACACAACTTACTGGGTATATCAAATATTCAGGGTGTTCTCAAATGTGAGGGAAACTTTCTTATTGGATACAAGCAATGGAAGGGTTTTCTGTGTGCTGGTTTTTGGCATTTCGCTTTGTGAGCCTTGCTTCTCCACCAGCACCTGCACATCCCAGGTACTCGATCCTGTGACACAGGTTCCTCTGAGCTATAATTTCTAGCCCTGTGCTTTTAAGTGAGAGTGACACAGCACCCTAGGGGCCATGGGGAGAAACCATTCCTTCACTGGGGCCATTAGGAATGTCTTGACCTTCCCAGACATGACAGCAAAGTAAATAAATTCCACCTAGATGAATCCTCCATAGTCATTCTCCTTGCCTGTACTCAACAGTGCCTTGGTGCTGTGCCCCATTGAGATGAGAGGCTAGAAATCGGAGTGAAGAGTAGTCTTACCTGATTTGGGCTAAAATATCTTACATGTTTTTAAGAACATAGGACCATATAAACACTCTAGTATGATGATTTTCCCCTTAAATTGCTTAGACTTGAGCAAATAAGAGCCTTGAAACTCGAGTTTTATAGCTTTTTGGTAAATTTTCCTCAACTCACAACATCTTGCTTCCTTGGAGTTTTCAGCCCAGCAGAATATATATTGAATCACTCACTTTTCAAACTGTTATTTGTAATTGGTGTAAGTGGTAAGAAGTAGTATAGGATAGCATGGGATTATATGGTAAGAGGACCACATCTGGTCCTGTAGGTCAAAGACAATTTCCATAAGTGGTACTTAAAGCAGAAAACTGAATGAGATTCTCATCTTATTAACCAAGTATTGGTGGTGAGAGAGGTGGAGAGGATTCCAGGCAAAAGGAAGAAAGTGCACAAAGACACTGAAGTATGAAAATAATATGATGAGTAGAGGAATGGAAAAGAAATTCAATGTGGCTAGAGTTCCAAAAGTGAGATTAAGGAGGTTGTCTGAAATGAGATTGTTGAGAAAAGGACAGGACCGATTTTTCTGGGTGTACATAGACCACATTAAAAATTTAGGTCTTTATTCCTCCGGAAATTAGAAGCCATTAACATTACTGGATTTACATCAAAATCCAAACTCTGAATATAGTGTGGAAATGGGATTGTAGTAGGAAGAGACTAACGGATGGAGGGCTTCATTAGGCAAAGGCTGCCCTCAGGAAGGTGAACACTAGCGGTGGTACAAGTTTTGGTTTTGTTTATTCATCCACAGCAACTATACTGAACTTAAATGAGCTATGTTCCCCTCCGGGCATGGTGGCTCACGCCTGTAACCCCAGCACTTTGGGAGGCTGAGACAGGAGAATCGCGAGTTGAAAGCCAGCCACAGCACAAAGCAAAGCACTAAGCAACTCAGTGAGACCCTGTCTCTAAATAAAACACAAAATAGGGTTGGGATTGTGGCTCAGTGGTTGAGTAGCCCTGAGTTCAATCCTGGTGCCAAAAAAACTACAAAAACTATATTCCTTTTATTTAATAACGTTTTCTTAGACATTGGTTTCCAATTGCTATAAACCTAATAAATTTTTCTAAAATATTTGAAGTTTATATATTTGAATTTTGAAATATTATTAGAGAATTTCAGTCTGGAATTTGGAGTCAAGCTATCCATCATACGGTTTTAAAAAATGATCTAGGTAATCAAGAGCACCTTTGTTCTGAGAGCATTGAGTATAAAGTTTGGATTTTTCATGTACACCAGAATGAGTTGGGCCTTCATAATGGGATCAGCCTAGATTTACGTAACATATGAATGATCAATGTTTTGCCCTTACTGTTTGGATATATCAAGAAATGCGATAGTTATACATGTTAATTGCTGTGATTAGGCTTGCTCATGCCAACTTAGTTTATTTCTATTTTCTTTCTCTCTTATGTTAAATGCTTACTATAGTGATACTCTTCATGATAATTTGCTTTCTTGCGTGTGGTTTTGAAAGAGAGGTGATTCCTTTCAACTTAGGCTACAAAGGAAACATTTCCTGGAACTAAATCAAACTACATTTGAAAGAAAAAATCTTTGGGACCAAATGTCATTTTTCACTTGTTTTCTATTTCTATTATCTCTGCACAAAAGCTCTAAAATGCAAGTTTATAAGTGGAATTAAAGAACGCACATTTTCCTGAAATCCTTAAAGTTTCCAATTCAGTAGCAATGCCAAGAATGAGAGATGTCCAAGAGCCCTTGTTCATCTGTGACCCCACTGATGTTGACAAGAAGTTCCTTTCATGAAGGTCCTAATAAGCATTCCACCTTGTGGATAATTAGAGCATCCTGGGATGGAGTAGTACTGGGCCACCTGGCAGCGTGTGCAGGATTTAATTTTATTTGCCTCAGGGAGACTTGTACTCATCCTATATCCTTCCTCAGCATTATATTTTATTCTCTTCTGGAAACAGCTGTCAGAAAATACCCTGGAATATAAGAATTGGTTTGATGTTCTGAATTGCAAAAGGTCATGGCCAATATAAAGATACCAGGAATATCAGCAATCATACTCCTTAGTGAGTCAATTCTTTGATGCAAGTCATTTGTTTGGAATACCATACATATAATGACCATGATATTAAAAATGCTAATAGTAAAATTATTATAATAATACCCAACAAGCAATCTGCATATAGTATCTCATCAAATCCTCTGAAACAGATATTGTTGTCCCCATTTTTAAGGTGGAAACTAAAGTCTTGGAAAGCATTGTAGGATCTCATTAAGTCACTTCAAAAGGTTCCAAGTGAAATTATATTGTATTTCAAACAACAACACTGTAGTGAATGTCCTCTTTTACCTTCTTCTCATTTATCCTGTAAGTCAATACACAGGAATGTGTCTTGCTCTCACTCATCCTATATTGTTCCTGTGGTTCTCATAGGTAAATCATATTTGACTTTCTTTTGAGAAATTGTGTTGGTAAAGGAGCTGAGGGTGTAGCCACGTAGTAGAGCCCTTATCTAACGTGTGCTGGGTCTCTGTTTAGTTGCCAGCAATGCAAAAATTAAAAATAATTTCAAAGCTAAAAGAAAATGGATAGCGCTTTCTAAGCTTATATAAGATCTCAGAAGCCAGTTTATGAATGTACATTGGGTTGTTTTGACTTTTTGGCTTTTATTAATAGTTCTACTTGTACACTAAGCTGCAGGGTTTTGTGTGACATGTTTTCAGTTATTTCTAACATTTTCCCAGGAATGAATCTATTGGGTTATATGGAGATGCTCTATGCAACTTTTTGAGGAACTGCCAAACTCTTTTTTTGGTACCAGGGATTGAACTCAGGGGTACTCGACTACTGAGCCACATCCCCAGCCCTATTTTGTGTTTTATGTAGAGACAGGGTCTCACTGAATTGCTTAGCACCTCGCCATTGCTAAGGCTGGCTTTGAACTCGAAATTCTCCTGTCTCAGCCTCCCAAAGTGCTGGGATTAGAAGTGTGAGCCACCACACCCAGCTTGCAAAACTCTTGTGAAGCAGGTACCACATTTTACATTGCCACTAGCAATGGTTGAGGGCCAATTTTTGCACATCCTTGCTATCACCTGTTACTTTCCTTTTTGCGTATGCCATTTAACTCATGAATGGAGAAATAGAATACACTATATCCATTCAGTAGAACATAGGCATCCACAAAAATGTAAAATACTGAAACATGCTATGTGACAGATGAATCCCTGAGATATATGCAAAGTGAAAGAATCTAGACAAAAGAAGTTGCATATTATGTGATTGTATTTTGAAAAAAATTTCCAGAACAGACATATCCATAGAGAGAGAAAGTAAATTAGTGGTTGCCAGAGGTTGAGTGAGGATTGGAAATGAGACTGCTAGTTAGCATGTATATTCTTAGGAAGTGATGGAAATGTTATGCAGGCATATGTGAAGATGGATCCACTGTTTGGTAAACATACTGAAACCACAGATTTGTGATTACCTGGAAAGGTAAATTTCATCTTCTGTGAAATATATCTCAATTTTTAAAAGCCACTTTTGCTTTCAATTGTAAAATGATGATGATAATCATAATTAAGTTGAAGTTTGGGAAAGAAGGAAGAAGAGAGAAAATGGAAATGCAATGAATACTTATGGTTTACTATTTTCCAGATACATCTGTGTTTTTTACTTTGTTTAATGTCTCACCCATCCACTACACCTGTAAAATTAGAAATCTCAAAATGGTGATGGGTCTTCTCTGATTTTTTTATTTTAAGGGATAATCACTCATTTCACTCTCCACTGTCAATTTCTTTTCTCCAGGTCTTATTAATCACTTCTACGTCTTTGTAATGATTCCTCTCTCCCTGATTTCCAGGCTGCTCTTTATTCATATCTCTTCTACAAGGTGAAATTGTTCTGACTAAGACAGTGTAAGTCTGGCCTTGTCATTCTTGGAGCCATCGGGTGAATGTTCATAACCTGATAGAATGAGCCTCTCTGAAATTTTTTGTAATCTTCCTGTTTAGACTATGTAAACTACTTGGTTCTCTTCTTTCTGTTTTCATATACTTACATATACAGTACCTGCACAATTCATTTTATTTCCTACTATTTTACTCTGCTGTTTTCTTTGTATTTATGTAAACCAGTCTTCTTACAGATACAAGGCAGAACACACTTTCCAGAAG